>OX463844.1:46681999-46922382 GCA_949825065.1 Odontocerum albicorne | reverse complement strand
ACGCTAACTAAGGCCATTTAAAATTGTTTCCCTTTTTGTGAATGTTCTTCTTTGGCTTTTTCATTTATTTTAACAATAAATTACATAAATCAAAGTTATAAAAACACGTGTACACTCAAAAAATCTCCATATTTTTTCCACCTCAGAAAAAACATTTCATTTCAACTGTTAATCTCTTAACCTGTAAACAAACTTTAGGTTTATTTAAATAGTTCTCAATTAAAAGGGGTTGTTTTTTACAAGAAAGTTAAAGAAAAAATTTTAGAACATATTTTGCTAAACAAAACAAGATCATGTTTTTAAAATATTAAATAACTGATTTGGGTCGACAGTTAAAAATTTAACTCAAGATTTTTATCATGTTCCTTCTAGGGTAAAATTTCTGAAATTTTTGACATACTTGAAACTCTCGTCGTGTTTTTATGATGCGATAAAAAAAACGTCTTTATATATGTGGAAAACCGAAATCATACAGTACAATGAATACATATGTTTCTTTTTCTTATATGTAAGAGTGCTTAATTATATTATATTTTATTTAAGTAAACTAAAATCGAAAGAATGAAACTTGACCTTAAGAGGTGGCCAGGGTTCAGATCCCGCCGGATACCTAACGGGTTTTAATTTCTAGTAATTTTTTTTTCAGTTAGAAGTACAAACTTAACGCTTAAGTCTTCTCTGTAAAACTAAGTGTCTTGTACTTAATGAGTCTCATAATTCACCCGAGTATGTAACTATTAATAATATAATCCGTTTAGTCATAAGGTGGCGGCTGACTATCTAAAAAATTCACACATACTACCTTGATCAAAAAGTTTTAGGACTTTATTCATAAAATCGAAAATTCAAGTTTATTAATCAAAATTGATATAGTCCACTTCAAAGTACTCCCCATCGACTGCAACGCACTTACACCAGCGCTTGATCCAATCCTCGAAAAACCGCTGGTACTCAATTTTCGGTATGTCCATCAGAGCCGTCTTCGATTTTTTCATGACTTCGGGTTTTTTAAGTCGGTTGAACAGGAAAAAGTCGCAGTGAGCCAGATCAGGTCAATTCAAAGGCTGCTGGATAGTAGTCGTGTTGTTTTTGGTCAAAAACTCATGGAAATCATGTCTTTCGCGATTTCAACGCGGTCCTTTTTTTGCATGAAATTGAGGTCTTTCGGCACCAGTTTTGCAACGACACGTCTGAGGCCCAAATAACTAACCAAAATGTCTTAAGCGGATCCATAAGCGATGTTGAAGTCCTCTGCCAGCTCTCTGATGATCAATTTGCGGTTTTCGGCTAACATTTCTTTGATTTTATCGATGTTTTCATCGATTTTCGACTGCCACTGCGTTCGTCATTCTCGAAAGACTCATGACTACTTCTGAAGCGTTCGTGCCACCAAAAAACACTTTTTCTACATTTCCAAGGTCTGCGGACCGTTAAATCGGTTTTTCACACAAAATTTAATGCAAACTCGTTGATGCACAGTTGATGCCATTTTCAAACTTGTAAAAAATCGAAAACACGCACAAAGGTAGTTGTATTCAGTACAGCGTAACTTTTACAAACGTCAAGCTATGACGCTGAAATTTGGAGAAAATTGTCAATAATATTATAAATGTCGTAACCTAACAACAAAAAAAACTCCAATCGGGTGACTCACAGCGCCACACGGTGGCCGATCCTAAAACTGTTTGATCAAGGTAGTACTCGGTAAAACGTTACCTGCACCTTTCTAATAAGTTAAATTAAACAAACTTGCCTGTACTGGGAATCTTTATCATTCATACATATGGTATAATTTATGTAATCCAATTAGCCACTACCTTTCTATCACTACACAACTTATAAGAGCTTTATTGTATGATATTTTTAATAGTTTCAACTTTGCACAATGTATTGCCCAAACGTTAGTAACACTGTTTTTGATTATATGGTATATAATATATAACGTTATATTACTGAAATATTTCAATAATAATAATGCAGTTTTACAAAAGAAAAGTTTTTAGCTTTTGCACGTTGATGGTTTTTGTTGGCATTTGAGCTTTAGTAAGCTCCCTGACATAACATCAGTCGTAATATTAGGTCCTTACATGTGAAATTGGCGTTTTGTTTGGGAGGAACATAAAGTTGATTTTTTTTAACATAATATATTTATTTAATCAAAGTATGTACCATTGCTATCTATGCACTTTTGCCATCTCATAGGTAGTTCATCGATCCCTTTACTAAAAAAACCATTCGGACGGGAATCAATAAAATCTTTGAAGTCGGTTTGGACAGCCCCATCGGAGTTGAATTTTTTCCCTTGCAAGAAGTTATCCAAATTTCGAAAAAAATAGTAATCTGTTGGGGCAAGGTCCGGAGAGTACGGTGGATGTCTTAGACATTCCAATTGAAGCTCTTCTAATTTGGTAGCCGTCTGTTGTGCAGTGTGTGGTCTAGCGTTATCATGAAGCAGCAGTGGCCTAGAGCGATTAACCAGCCTCGGTTGTTTAGCAGCTAGCTTTTCCATCATGGTTTGCAGTTGCTGACAATAGACATCTGCCGTAATCGTCTGGCCAGATTTAAGAAAGCTGTAGTGAACGACACCAGCACTAGTCCACCAAACGCTCACAAGTAACTTTTTTGGAGTCAATTTTCGCTTGGGGCATGGTTTGGCTGGTTCGGCAGGGTTCAGCCATTGCGATGAGCGCTTCCGATTATCATACAGGATCCACTTTTCATCACAGGTAATGATTCGATTCAAAATCCCTTCATTATTGTGCCGGTTGAGTAATGCAACGCAGCAGTCAACGCGCGTTTGTTGATTTGCTTCACTCAATTCGTGAGGTACCCACCTTTCAAGCTTTTTCACCTTCCCAATTTGCTTCAAGTGGATTAAAACAGTTTTATCACTAACACCGCAGCCTGCAGCTAACTCGGACGTGGTTTGCGATGGATCCGCTTCCACAATAGCCTTCAATTCTTCATTATCAACTTTGGTCTCCGGCCGTCCACGGGGCTTCTTCTGCAGGTCAAAATTTCCAGAACGAAAACGTTGGAACCAAAAACGCACTGTGTTTTCTTTTGCGGCACCGTCGCCATACACATCATTAATCCTTCGAGCCGTTTCTGCAGCACTGGTGCCACGGTGGAACTCGTACTCGTAAATAACGCGATATTTCAAGTTTTCCATTTTGTAAACTGAGTGACGCAAAGAAAAAAAACAATTGAGGAAAAAACAAATGAATTATAATTTTCGAAACACAAATACTTGAGTAAATAGCTGTATAAATTTGAGTTTGAAATTCCTAACCAAAGTGAAGATATTTGAGATCAAAGTTGCAAGTACGGCAAAACGCCGGTTTCGTATGTGGGGACCTAATATATTTCGTTGAACTTCTTTTCAATGATATATAACAATTTTGTTAAATATTGTGTGTTTTGCCATGGTGATTTTAGACGTCACCTTTCTGTAGAAAATTTTACATGTAAATCGTGTAGTTTCAAAGATACTTAACTTCAAGTTTAGCTTTTTAGTAAAATACTATTGAAAAGTATTTTATAGCGTGGAATGTTTTTTTTATAAATCTCTTTCAATAATACTATTTAAACCCCGAGTTTTAGCTCCCTTCAAATGAGTTTGCTCTCTAAAGGACGCTATATAAATAATCATTTTATTATTATTATCATTATCCGAATTGGTGATCCTAAAATATTGAATAGAGTGACTGAAACACAACATTAGCTTCGGTCTCATTAATCGCTCCTTTGGGTTTAGAACCACTGAAGCAGGCACGGAACTTGATGTTCACAAAAGCGCGTATTAGCAATACTAACGTGAAGAGACAATGATACTCACATAAGTGTAGCGTCTGTGATTTAATTTAAAAAAAATCGTATATCATAAGAAATCGATAGAATAAGTGTGGGATGGATGAAGTTTAGATCAATCACGGGAGTTCTATGTGATCCGAAAATGCCAATATAGTTAAAAGGAAAAGTATACCAAAAGATTGTCAGACCCGCACTCATATATGGCTCCGAGTGCTGGACAATGTATAACTCCTACTCTAGGCAACTAGAAACTGCTGAAATGCGCATGCTTAGATGGTCAGCTGGTGTGTCCCTGAGAGACAAAATAAAAAGCTTAGGTGTTACAGACATCAACTCAGTCAGCCGCAACTAGCCGGCCCGGATGGTCGTGTAAAGCAATTCGCTCCGTATATCAAATGGAGATATTTTCGCCGTCACCATAAGCCGAGGTCTCGTTGTCCCCACGAGCGGGGCTATACCTCGTGCTAAGCAGTTTCCGTCACAAAATAATGTGCTTAAGTGAACAATAACAAAACACAAACAGTGCTGAGTGTCGCACCCGACGACAACTCGTAAAGTGAAATATAAAATCAGTGCTTGCGTATCGCGCCGTCGACGCACACCGAAGCCACCTCATCTGGTAAGTGAAACGGACATTCTCTTCCCTCCCTCCTCCACCTTTTATATTGCATATGTATTATATAATATTTTAATATATATATATAACACAACTCACCAACGATGTCCTCTAAAAAGGCTGATGTTGTTACACACTGGCAAATCAACAAAGGACGTAAACGAAAAGTGACGCGGGCCCACCCCGAGCCAGCTCCCCCCAAAGCCCCCCCAACTCTGCGAGAAGCACTAACCACGCTTCAAGCTACGTACGCCAACCCAAATAGTTCCGAAAAACAGAAGCACCGTGCCGCAAAAGCACTATCAAACCTCCTTAACCATGGAAACGTCACTATACTCCAAGCCACACCCGAGTCGAGCGAGCCTGAACTCATCTTCTCGTCCCGCTCTCCCTCTCCACAAATTACAGCAGTGAGGACTCCCTCCCCTCCTGCCAAACAGCCCGAGACTCAAACGAGGAAGTCCGTCGACTCTCCCACGCCATCCTCCTCAGAACCAGTAGCTGTCGCAAACCGTGACTCCACTACACACGCATTTCGCCCCATATCACCAGCCCAGTCGGAATGCTCCGGCTTGGGCTGGAAAGTGATTTCAAACCCCCGAAAGAGAAACCAAAATTCGCCAGTGACCCCAACAAAGGAGCCAGCGGCTCCTTCCAAGCCGACCGCTTCCAAAAAGCAAAAAAGGCCTAGCCCTGCGCGCTCACCTCCCCCAAGCTCACCGCCACCCCCCAAACCGGCTCCGTATCCGACCAGGTCGGATCGTATTCCGCCTATCATCTTGCGAGAGGCGGGTAAATACGCGGAGCTTAGAAGCAAGCTCCACTCGGCCAACATGCCTTTCACGGCAAAGGCCCTCAGCAATGGCGACCTTCGCATCCAGACAAAGTCTGTCGATGCATATCGTCTGCTGGCCAGAGAGGCCAGCCACCTCCAAGTGCCTTATCACACTTACCAGCTGGATCACGAGAGACCCCTCCTCGTGGTCCTACGCGGCGTCCACGCCTCCTTTGGAGTCGATGAGATAAAGGAAGAACTCTTATCCCGTGAGTACCCGGTCCTGAACGTCTTCAGGATGAAGGACCGGAGGAGGAAAATCCTTCCATTGGTGATAGTAAAACTCACCAAATCACCGGAAGGAAAGCGCGTATATAACGACCTGCACGAGATCTTCGATATGAGGATCTCTGTGGAGGAGTTAAGAAAGTCATCTTCCCCAGGACAGTGCCATCGCTGTCAGAAATTTTTTCATAGCGCTGGAAGCTGTCACGCCCCCCACGTCTGCGTCAAATGTGGGCTTAACCACCGTACCGCGGAATGTATTAAGCCCCGTGACACACCCGCCTCTTGCGCGAACTGCACAGGTGCACACGCGGCTAGCTACAAAGGCTGTCCAGCCTTTCCGAAGCCGCGCAATCAAACACGGGTCCATCTCCCCGCACCACCATCAGCCGCTGAATTCCCCAGGCGCTTCCCTCTTCTGGCAAAGCCAGAGTTGAATGCTAATCCTCCCGCGACTTACGCAAGCATCGCGAAAAACGCCCGTCCCCTACCCCCACAACCCACCCATGAATACCCGTCGCAAGAACTTATCGAGACGGTTATGAAAAACCTTGAAACGGCAATGACCGCAGCCCGTGAGGCCCTAAACTCCCTTTCACTACACCGCGCGACATACCCTAATCTGCAAAGATAGGCACACCTATTATTCCCATATTTATCCATGTAAATATATATTATAAGTCACAGCGTTATCCCTCCCCGTCTTCATAGTATATTTATTATTGCATAGTATATATCTCTATCTTTTCTCCCCTGTATACATATATTTATCAACGCTCGTGACATATAAAAATATAAGTATATTAATAAGTAACGTATATGTATTTATAACTTTAATTTACGTAATCCTATCCTTTCCCCACATTTATTAAAAAAAAAAAAAAAAAAAAAAAAAAAAAAATTCTTTACAACCCACCACCCAAATTTCCTAAAAATATACCAAGCCCGTTCAAACAGACCAGATGAAGGAGTAAGGTGTCCGTAAATCGGACCGACACTCTAAGAGAAAATCATCAACTTGGGAGACATCAACAGTAAGATGGAGGAGATGCGACTGAGATGGTATGGGCACGTTGGACGCAAAGCACCCGATCACATTATGAACCAGGCAATCACCATGGATCTTCCTCGAATAACAACCAGAGGAAGACCAAAGAATTCATGGGTGGTTCAAAAAGATAACCTGATGCAGAGGCATGGCCTGGGAGACGTAGTCCGGGACAGAAGAGCATACAACCTGAGGACGAGCAGAGCTGACCCCGACAGTCATCGCATACAGTGAGTTGGGATGGAGCCAGGGAGAAGATTATAAATCGATCGGTACTAGGTCATGGATGTCATCACATAAATGAATGAATAAAATCCTTATATAAAGTTAATGAAACTTAACTGCGTAGCAGATCAAGCATTGAATCTAAGAAGTATTAAACTTGTGTGTAGATCACTTAAATATGTACAAGTATGTAACTAAATATAACAGTCTTAGAATCGAACAAGGAAATGCTTACAGTTAATACCTTAAGATATACTCTATAACGGGAATTTGGGAAGTGTTATTGATTTAATTTCAATCAAAACTATTTGTATCCTGTAACTTGTCAAACAACAAATAAACAATTTATATTATTTTGGTAAACATAATATTAAGCAAGTGTATATTTAAGTACAATTCTACACACAATTTATAAACATTCTTGTCGGTATAAGCAAAGAGGACAGGGTACCAGACTTTCTTATAGTGACCCATATCTTTCGCCTCCTCTACGTAACACACACAAATCTTCTTATACAACTCCTAATATTTCTCTCACATTTAATATTTCCTTCTTTCAAATTATCGTTCGCTGAATTCAACTATGATTTCTTTAGTTTTCCTCTACCAAATCTTCCAGTCACATTTGGACTGAATATTTGTTTTGTTAGTATTTATTCATTCATTCGTTATAGATGCTAAAATCATCTCTGAATGCTATTCTTCATCTTACTTTATACATAAGCTTTAGTTCACATTTTTCACACATTCCTAAATCACTTTATTTTGAATGCTGTCGTACGGTGCATGCATTTTGTGAAGCAATAATTTATATGTTGTTTATAGTTAAGGCATTAACATTGTGGAGGTTTAAAGACATTGTAATTTATTTTTATCAAACACTGTTTATTCCACTTTTTTATGACGGTATTTTTTATGACGGTTATTTACCCAAAATCTCTCCGCTCTTGGCCGAAATTGTCCCGTGCCTTTCTCCCCTCCCCCCCCCCCCCCCAGCCTCCAACCGTTGAAGCGTGTATATCGGTGCCAGTTCGAACAGCATTTAGTCTTGTTTGCGCTCCCCTGAAGATGAGGTGAAAGCCTTGAAACCGGTAGGGTTATACCGTCATAAAAAAGTGGAATAAACAGTGTCTGATAAAAATAAATTACAAAGCAATAATTTATAATTGAGGAGGTAATATTAAAAAATGAACATGTCCACCAAATCAGAATGTTGGAAAATCGCAAAAAACTGTGTGCATTAAAAATGTATGACATAATAATTCATTGTAAAAATATCTGAAATCCTTAAAATCGCTTAAGGTGACTTGATTTGTTCTTTAAAATCGAATCATAATAATTAAAATAGTTATTCTAGTTTAAAATATGGAAATGATCCTTTTTGAGGGAACAATTATACTTAAATCTTTTTTGATTGAACATATTATACATGTGTTGCCAAAAATAATCAAAAAATAATTGCGTAGAGTAATTTATTTTTATTTTGATCAAATAAAATAAGTAGTGTTACAAAATAAGAAGAAATATTACTATAAATATATTTAGGTAGATAAGTAGCTGTATAATGACATTACACTGCACTTACGATTTAAAACTGACAGTTACTGATTTGAAATTACACAATTTGCATTGTACATTTATTTTGACAGTTTTTCTTCATTTCTTCCAGGTGCTGAAACCATCTCTGAGACCTTTTCTTCGTCTTACTCAACACATGTTATATTGATTAAAAATATACTTAACATAGAAAAGACAATAAAAGTAGACATGAAACAAAATAAAAAAAAACTTAATCCAATGTCAGGTACATGTTCGAAATAAAGAGAAAATAATTTTTAAAATACTAAAAGCTTTTTTATAGAACTTAAAATGTTTAATATCTCGTTTCTACTTTATTTGCTTTTACCATGTAAACTTTTTATTATTTTCATTGTTATCAAACGTCAGGGATTTATCTTGTTTGACTTAATTCATCATGGTTCAAAAATTCTGGGTCTTTTTACGATAATTACCCTGTCCCGTGCAGCGACCAGAATGTTTTACGGGTAAAACGTGGCCCACGGGTCCGCATGAACAGGGCATTTTTCTGCGACCCGAAATTTGACATCTGTCATTTTCCGCCATATCTTTGGCCCGTGACTGATCGTACAAAAAAAATAGTATCGTTAGAGTATAAACATGTGCTGGACATTTTAATTTTTCATATATCACGGGCAGATACCAGGGCCAGGATCCGAGACGATACACAACGCAATTCTATGTTCCTAAGAGTTTGTAAGAATATAATAAAACGAAATCTTGCATGTTTGTTGTAAGAAAAAACAAAAAGAAATGCAAACGTTTCTCATTTGAACTAAAATTACCCAGCAAACTTAAAATTGATCACGCCATATCAATAAAAGAGGTCATTGAAATTTACAAACATCCGAACAATATAATCAGAGACAACGGATTTCACCTCAAATCAGAATTGTACCATATTATCAAATCGAAGCCACATCTTAATGGGCATTGACAACTTCAACGTTTGTGGAAGCCGTGCGCTTGTTTCGCCGTGATGGGACGAAACTCTGTGCTTACATTACGGTTGTAACTCGGGACAAGCCGTATCCGGCACGCATCTACTTAGGGCAAAGTTTATAACGAATAAGCCCTGACTATGAAAATTGGAACGTTTTCGAAACGTTAGTAGCATAAGCCAAACCACGTGGTACAACTTTTCAAAATACCTTATAAAACAGAAAAAAAATGTTTATATCCCGTGTCTAAACTGTGAATTAATAAATTTTTCTTGATTATTAAACTTCCAATGTTAGCAACCCCTTTCCAATACTAGAAACCCCTTTCAATACCAGAAACTTATTCTAATATCAGAAAGCTCTTTCATTACCCCTTTCAATATCAAAAATCTCTTTCAATATCAGAAACCCTTAACAATACCAAAAATTCTTTCCAATATCAGAAACCCTTTCCAATACCTGAACCCCTTTCAGACATAACAAACCCCTTTTGATACCAGAAACCTCTTTGAACATCAGAAAAATCTTTGATTATCAGACACCCCTTCCTATACAAGAAATTTTTCAAATGTATTAAATAGTGAGGCTATATTTTTGTACTGGTATAAATTATGTAACATACCTACGCCATTTACATAAAGCAAAAAATGTTTTTTCATTTCTAATTCATTTTTATTTGAATTTGGTCCACAGGTTCATGAACATTAAGATCACGTTATATTGTTTTTTCATTTGTGGTTTATATCACATTTTCGATATTTACCACAAGAAGTATTGTGTATCTGGTTTTTCTATTTCATCCCCTTATTTCTAGGAAGAAAGTTGGAAGACCCTTACAAATGATAATAACAATAAAATAATAATTTCTACAACACGATTTACAGAACCGAATCTCCTCAAGGGCGCTCTATCTCTAGAATCAAAACCACTAACAGATTAAAAGTATTAAAAAGTAAATAAAAGAAGTTGACGGTAAGGATAGTAAAATTGTGACATAATTTGGTACTTCACTGCATTTATATATAGTTTACGCAAGATGCTGCCTGCGCCAAATCATTCATTGCGATATATCAGTCGCCGTATAGTTTTTCTATTACATTTTAGTCTAGGGTGAACTATAGGAATCCTCAATAGACGTCTAAATGTAAAGTCCTACACATCAAGACCTCTCAATTTACCTTATCACTGTAGAAAGCCACTATGAAGCTTACCTCTCCTATCCCTTCTTACTACTTTCCATATCAAAAAGTGTGGCCACTCTCTATTCGCAGTACATAGTTTATTTATTGAATCTTCTAAAAGACTACAGTTTCACTTTGTGGTGCCATGTTTTAAGTAAAAGGAAAAATAAGTAAATAAAACACTTATTTTATATTTTTATGTTCACCACTGGTTTATTTTAAGGTTTACTACCGGTTTCGAAGACAGCCGTCTTAATCGTCAGGTGAAAATAAACTAAATTGCTAAAAATACATTTCCTGTACAAGTGAATATAATATAAGAGGAATGAGGTAGAGGGAGAGAAGTGGGGAGATATGTGATTCAATGGTAAATGGGGCGGGAAAAAATGAAAATGAATATTTCGGGCAGGCCAGGGTCTGGATATCCAAGGGGGGTAGATTTGAAATAGGAAACATATTAAGTAGAGGGCTATTATTAAAATTGGTTTGGTTGTTGATGATATTAAGATTTAATTTTATACATTTTCAAATTGTCAAGATACAATCTCCCTCGGCTTATGTGTAGAATCCGCAAACCACAATTGATATCAAAATAATGGTTATTTTCAATTAGGTGGTTAGCGAACTTTGAAAAATTATGGTTGTTCAGGCATCTTAAATGTTCCTTAGTATATTTATTTATTTAACACTTCACTGTAAAAACAATCTGGTCACACATTGTAAAAACAATCAAACACTTCATTGTAAAAATAGTATTACCAGGTGGCAAAAGTAAATAGAGGAAGTACAAAAAATATTTTAAGGACTATACTAATCTTTATGAAATTTATGAACATATATATGGTAAAAGTAAAGTGATATATCATCAATCAAAAGAAAATGAAGGGCTGGTGAAGAGGGTAGAAAAATCAGGAATTACCTACCGGAAATAATCGAGTTTTTTTATCAGTCGCTTCTTAAAGCAGGCCAAGGACGGAGTGAGTCTAAGATTGGTTTGTAACCGATTCCAGAGTCTCACTACGTAAAAAAAGAAGTGCATTGAACTGGGAAGGTCAATAAACAATATCTGAGTGAGCGTTGCGAAAGTCGAAAAATTAAGTATATAGTATTAGGTACACAATAGAGAAAATATGCGAGCTAGGGTATATTTTCTCACGTTCAATCAATTTAGCTCCCTCTGGTATAAATTGATGTGATCGTACTTTCTCAGTTTAAAAATAAATCGTAGACAAACATTTTGAAGACACTCACAGTATTTTTTAAGAGGGTTTGCTTTCTAATGCCCTTTTATTTTTGAAATTAAATTAAATAATAGAAGTCCTATCACTTAAAAGTTAATTTGATCACAGAAACGAAATATCGATTGAATCAGTTTTTATTGTTAAAGTTTATTGCAAGGTAGGGAATTGGAGAAACTGAACGAAATGTTTGAGACAGTTGTTGATTGACGTTTATTAAAAGAGTACTTTATTAATTTTTTTTTACATAATGAGGCAGTTTTACTGTTATATATCAATTGATTTCAACCAAACAGCAAGACATTTACTAGATCTTAAATTAAAACAGGCCTGGAACTCATGTGAAAACATCTCAAATAAATAATTATAGGTGAATTGATAGTGACATAGTTCGTACATATACTTATATCATATATCCTGAAATTACGCATATAAGAAAATAAATTTGAGCGAAAAGCTAACAAATGATCTGGCAGATCTAATGACATCTTCCCAAACGAATTTAACCCCTAAAATACAATAGAAGGGCAAACCAAGGTGTAAGAACGTCAGACATTTTTCATCCCACACCCTTGTACACGTAAAATATAACACAAAACATTTTAATAATAATAAATAAGAAACTAATACAATTATCAACTCAATAAATATGTTGAATTATTTTTTTTATCAAATATTTTTATTCAATTTTATGTAACGCTATAATTCTACCAGTTTCAAAGTTTTCACCTCAGGTCAGGTTAGTGTTGTTTGTGTTTTCATCTGATGATAAGGTAAACACCTCGAAACCAGTACGGTTATACCATTACATAGAGTGGAATAAACATGGTTTGATAAAACAAATTAAAATTTATTTAAACCTCCAGAAAGGTAATGCTTTAACTATAAATAATATATAAATAAATATGCACTGAAATTAATAAAAATATAAATACACACATTTATGTATACTTCAATGTCAGCTTAAACAAATAAGAGTTCAAATTTTAAAAACATATGGAATAATAAAAAAGGCAGATTTTAATAACAGTAGCAATAGAATTTAACCCGCAATTTGTGTTTAATTGCATTGGTGCTACGTATATTTTACTAGGAAAACAGCACGTAAGTATAACATATGTGTCGACGCTTTTCAAACCCAGGTATGTCCACGCAAGTTCAAACCAAGCAAAACGTTATTTTGTCCCTGATCACTGAAAACTATATATATAAAAATTATGTGTCTTTTTGAGAATTGCTTTATAGATGATATTGTGTTTTTAAAAAAATCCTAGAAATTCAAGTCAGTAGAAAAATTAAAGCGTGTATCAATTTAGACATACCCACTTTTGAAAAACGCCCATTGAAAATACGTGTTTTTTATACAATACCGCATAGACATACCCGAGTTTGATTGTTGTTGACAGTACGACTACGCTACGACTGATCGGTCATCTTGAATGATGGGGCTCTCTGATTGGTCTAAATAGGCATGACATCTGACTTTGATAAAAACAACCTCGTGGACATATGTGACTTTGAAAATGAACTCTTATTTCAATCACCATTTTGCATTGATTTCACGAGGAGATATCTTATTTAAAAAAAAAAACTGATTTATCCAGGACTACATAAGCTATATTGTAGTATGATTGTCGCTTAAATGTCATAATGTGGACATACCTAGGTTTGAAAAGCATCGAAGCATACAATATAGATAGGTACAAGATAATGTATGAAACTGGCAGTTCATCGTCGAACGTGGTGACAATACTATCACACAAAGAAAGGTAGCAACAGCGTCGCGAATGAACTTTCAGAGGATTCGGACGCAAATCTCAAACCAAACCCCCTGATGGAAGTCAAGAATCTTACAATCTAGGTTACGAAAGTTTGCCTAGTAATCAATGTTCACAAAGTTTGCCTAGTAATCAATGTTCACAAAGTTTGCCTAGTAATCAATGTTCACAAACTTGAAGTATTTGATTTAAAATCATCCCTCATCAAATTAACCTTACAACTGAGGGTTTCAAATAGTTATATACGGACCAACGCAGATTTTTTCAAGAGTTCTGCTGACCTGTTTCATTTTCAGTTGTAAGCCAGGCTCGATTTTTTTTTCTTGTCCCGCCTTTCCATAAGTCCTTTTATACATTATTACGGTATCAATGCTCTTAATCCAATAAAACTCAGCAATTTTTTCCATCTAAAAAGCTTTTATTGACGAAAAATTTTATCGGAAATTTCACATCAAAGCGTTATTTTTGTGAAAAAATCAGTCGTCATGAGAAAATTGCCCTTTGAGTAGTCTAATCTTACAAAATATATTTTATCCACTTTGTGAATATTTACAGTGATATCTTTCTCTTCAACCTTTCGCTAATTCGCAAAAAAAAAAAACAATTTTTATTACGTATACATAAAATAATATAATCAACCATTTCTTTTGTATACAAACCCAATAAACAAGTAAAAAAAATACTTCAATTAATTAAATATCTTTTTTAATAAGTATTTTGTTTTATTAAATATTTCAAATGTCACTTTATATAAATATTACAACTGTCACTCAGTGGAATTATTTCAATTGTCACTTTGAGGAAATATTTCAACTGTCACTCAGTGGAATTATTTCAATTGTCACTTTGTGGAAATATTTCAAGTGTCACTTTGTGGAAATAAAGAATAAAAATAATACAAAAATACGGAAATATTACAACTGTTACTTTGTGGAATTATTTCAATTGTTAGTTTGTGAAAATATTTCAACTACTTTGTGGAAATAAATAATAAAAATAATACAACAATACGGAGATTTTTCAATTGTCACTTAGTGGAAATATTTCAATTGTCACTTTGTAGAAATAAATACTAAAAAGAATACAATAAAATTCGCGGCTTTGTTTATTCCATTATGTCAATTAGCATATTCTACAAACGTCGATACCATCACGCCATTTCTCTATTGGGACAGGCAGAGAGGTCAGAGCCTTAAACTTTTCAATCTCGAGACATATTCTTCGGTTCTTCTACAACAATACACCTTGTCCTACAACTCCAACGATTTCTCTGGCTTTAACATTTCCTTCCTTTAAAATCAATCCAACCGTAATTCCTTGGTCTTCCTTTACCATGTCCATCACTGGCATTTTTTTTCTTAGTCTTTCTTCATTTATCCGTTCTACATGCCCAAATCTTCTCAGAGTTATCATGTCAATATGCGCATTTCAACACATACGGTACCCTTCTCAAGTTAGTAAGTTACTCTACAATAATTTACATGTTACTTAGTACATGTTACTTACGCTGTCAGTTATCATATGCGAAATCATTTAAGAAGTGACTGTACAAATGTTATCTATAGTCTTATAATGAATAGAGTAAGAAGAGAAGAGAGGAAAGTTATGATTTTTTTTTGTTTTATTGAATAATTAATTTTTAATATCTTGTATGATATGACTTTAATGCAATTTGTGGGTATGAAAAATACTGATTATTTTTTTACTTTTGTAACGAATTAAACAAGTCGGCGTTTGCTATTGCTCTGATGTACTATTTAAATCGTGCTTTGAATTTTTTTACCCACATACACCGCCTTACAATATATTTAGATATTCTGGTAACATCCTTTCTTATAAGAAGTGTTACAAATATATCACTGAATAAATATACGCTCACTTGTTTCACGATTCCTCTTTTTCTAAAGACACAGTGTTCACTAGTATATCGACTAGTTTAAATAAGGCATAGTGAACATTTACAAACTGACTTGTTTCAAAAAGGTCACCTCTCTTTCTCAAGGTTCAATGTTCACTAGAACACCGGCTCGTTTTAAGGGTTTGATCTCTTTATCTCTCTCAAGATGCAATGCACATTAGTAAACCAACTAGTTTCAATTGGTTTACCAATTTTTCTGAAGACATAATACACACTAGTAAACCAACTAGTTTCTTTTTTTTTTTTTTTTTTTATTTATTAAACAAGTAAATTATTATACAAACATTTGTTGAGGCTATACCTATGTACAAATTTATTACTTAACTAATCTTAATTATATGTTATAATTTATGAACTTATTTAATCTTATTTTCCTACATATCATTTTATTTTATTTATTCAATCTTAATATATGAGATCTTAGAAATAATTAACACCTACATACTACTTATAACTAGATAACAATTTTTACACTAATTATTCAGCAAAAACAAGTCCACTCGTTCAGGCTACTTGTATTCCATCACATTCACTCAGACCTTGGTCGTCCCAGCTAATACTGAAGGTGGACTAGTCAGGCAATAGATAATGCTTCGGGAGCCTGTGCTTATAACGGAAGGGTAGTTGGTTCACCTATTTTTCTGAAAACATAATGCATACTAGTAAACCGACCAGTTTCAATTGGTTCACCTATTTTTCTGAAGACATAATGCACACTAGTAAACCGACCAGTTTCAATTGGTTCATATATTTTTCTGAAGACATAATGCATACTCGTAAACCGACCAGTTTCAATTGGTTCACCTATTTTTTCTGAAGATTTTCACATCCCTTTCTCAAGGTACAATAACATAACATAATACACTAGTATATCGATTAGTTTCAAGCGGTTCACCTCCCTTTCTCAAGTCACAATGTTTACCAGTATGGAAAATTTTGTGTTCATTCATTTCTTATTTTGAAGGTTCAATTTACACTTCTATATCGAATAGTTTCTAGAGGTTCTCCTTTCTTCTAAAGGCACGTTGTATATTAATAAACTTTACTGGTTTACAATTCTAGATTATTTTATTTTCTTGGATATTATCCAAGAGCTAACAAAATATATTACAGTAGTTGCAACCCGTGAAATATTCAAGGAAGTAAAACAAATTATACATTTTTGAAATACCGAATGGAGCAAGATCAGCTCAAAGTTTTTTTGGGTTCATTAATGTTTAAAGTTTAAAATAAAAAAGGTATATCTTAATTGATGAATTTTTTAATTCTCAAAAATCTCTTTATACACGATGTTTTGTGTATAAACATTACTACTGTTCAATTTAAATCGTTGATAAAGTTTTCCTTGAAGACTTGTTTCAGATATATTGACTTAAATGTTTTTGCGTTTCCGAGATCTTGAAAAAGCCACATATAATGCATTAAAAAAAGCATAAGATAAATAAACACAAGTAATTATAAGGTTCAATATAATAGAAAATAAATGGATTATTTAATGAATTACAATTCAAAATAAATTGGCATCGTCCCCTTTTACACCGATTCGTTAAGTATAATTTCAATATGCTTCGATGTAGTAAACACAAGTAATTATAAGGTTCAATATAATAGGAAATAAATGAATTATTTTATGATTACAATTCAAAATAAATTGGCATCGTTCACTTTAATTTCAATCTGTAAAATATTCCTCTCGCGCTCTCTTGTATTCAAAATTAAATTCTCGTATTCTTTCTTTGGTGACCACCGTACGGGTTTTGGCCTATTTATATTATGATTCAGAATAGTATGTTAAAAATATACCACAATCAAGCGGTGAGAAATAATTCAAAATGAATCAATGCCCCTGATCCTAGAAATATGATTATTGATTGATAATATGTCTAGATTATCAACTAAAATTAAATTCCTTGTCGTTTTTTCATCATGTGCAGAATTATCAACGGATTCTAAAAAGAGATGCGATTGAAGGGCAGATAAAATGTTTTATATTAATACTCCAGCTATTATTTTGGATTTCTTCAAGAATAGAACTCTAAACGTTCAAATGAAAGGCGAAAATTCTTTCAATTAGGCCATGGATATCATTATTATACGTTTGTAGTTATCTTTGAAAATTGTAATATCTCTTTAATTCTTAAATAAAAAATAACCATTTTGCTTAGCATTGCAAAAAGTCGCAATAATTTCGAACATTAAGAGCGAAATCTTTTAGTTTTATTGAAAGATTTAATTTTATTTCCACTGGGACTTCTCTATTATTATTTTTATCCGTTTTATAAAAGCTTGGTAATATTTTTCAATTCTGCCAACGATTTCCGTTTTTTCGGCGTTAAAAACGACCTCACAAAATACGTATATATTGGCTGTCTCTATTACAGTGGTGTTATTTCAACGTTATATATTCTCCGTAGATAACACTGTTAAAAATGGGTATCACGAAAGTCATTTTGGAAGAAATTCACCAAAGTGGGGTTTTCCCTTACGCGAAGGCCCATTATTCTTGGAAAAACTTATTGTTCTTTAATTTATGGAAGTAGAACATATTGCCTTGAGTTTAAGAAAACTTTTTTAACACACAAATGTGTTTTTTTATAACTTAAACTCAATTACGTCAATTGAAATATTTCAAGTCATAAAAACTGACAACATAATTGGACGTACGTACGAGTACTATATAAACGAGTATGCTTAAATGATAGAGCCCACGTTTCACCTCTTTTGAGATAGACGTGGTAAGTTTGTATTATTTTGTATAGGTTAGTATGGAATTCTTTCACATTTTGAATTTTGAATTGTACCAAATTAAAGTATATTTAATAATCATTACATTTCATTTACGATATATAAACTCAAAGAACTATTATTGAAAGAAATAAAAATATTTAAAAAATATGTATGCATTAGTGGAGTGTAAGGGTAAGCAGGCACTGATGGTTTTACTCAGTATTTATAATAAACAAAACATACATTTAGGGTACGCCTTTTTTGGATACGTAATGTTTTTCTATTCTATTGTGTACTGTTTTATTTTTCGTTTTTTTCAATGCTTGGGATTTTTTCTGTGAATCTGGGATTGTGTGGGTATTATTTAATTTTTATTTTTACTATTTTGTGTGCATTGTTCAATATCTCTCGGCAGGTATTCTCGTTTATGAGGATATAATGAGATGGGCTCAGATCTTTGATAGCTTATCGCTTTCAAATGAATTATTTTCCATTACCTTAACAGTTATTTCGGGATATATTATGTTTCCATACTTCATTATTATCGATACGTTTCCATACTTCATTATTAGCAATATGTTTCCATACTTAATTTATTACCAATATGTTTCTATACTTCATTATTACCAATATATTTCCATACTTTATTATTAACGATATGTTTCCATACTTCATTATTACCGATATGTTTCCATACTTCATTTTTACCAATGAACTTATTGTTAGTTTAAAATTTTTGTGGACTGCATTGCAATTTGTTAATAAGATGAAACGAACCAAATCAGAGCACAATAAAAATATATATAATACTTTAATTGACTTCATCCATATAAAGGCTTTTTAGCATGTTTCTGGTAAATTGCAATGAATTAGCTCTTGACGATAAAACTTTCGTTCTATACAGTGCAAATGAATTCAACAACTTTTTTAAATTGCGCAATTTTTATGTCTGAACCCTTTAGATGCCGCAAAGTATTAATTAATATGGCACATCCCGCAGGGCCGTGAATTTTTTAGCAAAAATAAAACCCAAAAGAATTATCTTTTTTGTATATACACTCAAAGGATATTATGAAGACTTACCAAATATGTACAATATGTGTCGTTTGTACCGCCGTTCACTCAGAAAAACACAACTAAAACTTTAACAAAATGTCAGGGTTGTCACAGTTTATCACAGAAAATACGAAAGTATACATTTATAAAATATGTGATAGAATTAAAAGTATATGTAACAGGAAAATACTAATTATTTTAATAACGCACGTAAAGTAAATAATGTAACTATAAAATTATTTCAAATTTCAACGGTTAAATAAGTAAAACGCAAAACTGACAACCCTGTGCTAGACACATATTGACTGTCATGCGAAGCTTTACGTAAATCTCTGTAAATTCGATAATATCTGTAAACTGTAATATTATAGTATTTATTCATCATTTCAATAGATGCCCCTATATGTTCCATATTTTAGATTATTCGAATTATTACTAGACATTAGCTAGAAACAGGCAAAAGTTGAGCGATTTAACTCGCTTATTTTGTATAGCCGGCCCCACGGGCACGGCAACAGAGAGCGAGTTAACTCGCTTAATACACCTAACTGGTTAATATTATGCGTAAAATACAACAATTGTATTGTGACGAATCAATGAATTGAATATACCTTTAATAAAATAGGAATATAAATTTTAAAAATATTTCAAATTGAATAACGCATGGTCTGTGAATTTGACCCAACATTATAAATTCATCAATTCGTTTGGTACAATTTATAATTTTTAAATTAGTGATTTAGCCATTTTATAGTGCATGTCAGACACACAACATTTATAATAGCTCTAATAATCTAATGCTAAATAGTTAATAATTGCATCATTGTGAAGAAACAACACTCGCACACGTCTATAGCGCACAAGCATTGTGCGCACTAGACGTGTGCAAATGAGAAACTCTTTTTCGCAACTAGGTCAAATTTGTCCAATTAATTTGTAGAGTATCATCACAAATCGAACCGGAACCCCCGGATATAAGTCAAACGTCTTGCGAGCTAGGCCACGGAGGTTGCTATTTGCAGGCCAATTTTTATTATATTTTATTTGTCACTTAATTAAAGTGTTGTAAGTATAGAAGACCAGTCTGAAATGATTTGAGCATCAAGAACGAATGGACGATCAAACAGATCATAGAGCATGCAGAACGAATGGATGATCATGCAGATCATAGAGCATGCAGAACGAATGGATGATCATGCAGATCATGGAGTATGCAGAACGAATGGATGATCATGCAGATCATAGAGCATGCAGAACGAATGGATGATCATGCAGATCATAGAGCATGCAGAACGAATGGATGATCATGCAGATCATGGAGTATGCAGAACGAATGGATGATCATGCAGATCATGGAGCATGCAGAATGAATTGATGATCATGCAGATCATGGAGCATGCAAAACGAATGGATGATCATGCAGATCATAGAGCATGCAGAACGAATGGATGATCATGCAGATCATGGAGTATGCAGAACGAATGGATGATCATGCAGATCATAGAGCATGCAGAACGAATGGATGATCATGCAGATCATAGAGCATGCAGAACGAATGGATGATCATGCAGATCATAGAGCATGCAGAACGAATGGATGATCATGCAGATCATGGAGCATGCAGAACGAATGGATGATCATGCAGATCATGGAGCATGTAGAACGAAACCTAACAAAACCAATATATATATTATAAATGTGAGTGGCGTAGTATATGAAGGCCAAAAAAGTATGGTTTGATATTTTGAAACGTGGAAACGTCCAAAAAATTGTATGAGTTTTATGAAAATGTGAAGAGATTGAAAGAGGCGAAGGATGTATGTCAAGATAGAAAAGTTGTGCGTTCTATCCTCTCTGCCTATCCTGATAGGAAAATTATGTGATGGTATTTGTATCTTAAGTATGTGATATTTACTGTTTATTTATTTATTTAATTAACGACACAACAGTGTCTTTATATACAAATGAACATGTGACAGGTTATAAAGTACTTTAGATTATTGACAAATAATACAAAACTTTATCTTAAACTAACACGAAGATACAAAAAGCAGTTGTAATACTAAATAACAGTCATCGTTTAAAAATTATTTAATAATCTTTGAGAATTTTGTGGGAATTTTATGGATAGATCTTGAGATATAGAAAACACATGGCCTCATTAGTAGAAAGAGATGCAAGTTGCTTTGCAGAATTAAAAGCTTCCTACATGTTGATGCAGGGTTACTCAACTCCAGAGACCAAGTATTGTCCTTAATGTTTTGTTTATATTACGTTATTTACATTAATAAAGGAGAGCACTAAGTTAGTAGCTATTTCTAAATATTGTTGTGATATTCTGGCTGTGATATCTTAAATACATATCACGGTATCAATCAAAAACTCATTTTGAGTTGACGTTCTACACCAACTTGTTAGTGTTTCCCATGCACGTGAAAAATCTATTTATTTAAACGAACTGAAGTTTTTTTTCTTATATGAGGGAGTGGCTGTAAGTGGATCGTATTATGGCTGCTGAATCGTTTAAACTGATTACTTGTTTGAACGATGGGCTTTTATTTGTTTATATACAAAACCTTTATTGATTTAGTGATAACATGCTTACTAAGATGTCATACACATTTTGTTTGGTAACTGGACTATATTTTTTTGATAATCATCTTTTGGGCCACCCTAATGTTCAGGAAAAGATACGAACTGGCTGATAAAGATGTTAAATAGTAACGTTTATATACGTTATGGATTTTGATTTTAACTTTGATGTTAGGGAGTGAAACATTGACGTGGAAAAAGACTGACCAGTGTCAAATAAACGCTGTAGAAATCCGTGCATTAAGAATACATGAGGTTACCAGCGGCGGCCGGAGGTGCGCTGAACCGGAGAAATAATTCGCAATAATTAAATTACACATTCGTAAACATGACTTCCAAAAATGTTAAATATTTGTATGGATTAAATATGTATAAAAATACTGACAAAGAGTACGAGGATTTTTGTTCAATTGAAAATTAAAAAAAAAAAATTAAATAAAATTTAAAAAATATTCCTTTCAAATTGACCGGCCAAGTTTGCCAATACTACCGGAGCGATTTCAAATACGCACCGGACGGAAACGCAAATTCATATAGGGCAGACAGAGTACAGTAAACCGCGAGACAGCGATATTTCATATTCACTCAGCGTCTCGAGGTAGGTTGGTCCTCAGCGCACCTCGGGACCGGCCGCCGCTGGAGGTGACAATGTGTGATGGAATCCGGAACGAAGTGATTAGGCAAGTGAACTTTAAGCTAATGTATTAAGTAATATGAAAAAGAGAACTGTAGGAGTGATTGAGCATGTGAAACGAGTGAATGAAGAAAGATTAACAACAGATGTACAATGCAAATGTGAGGAGAAGAGAAGAAAAACAAAGAAAGTATAGTTATATAAAAGAATATAATATTAGAAGAAAACGTAGAAAGTCAGAGAAATCGTTGGAATTGCATGAGGTTTGTGGATCTGCGAGATGTTTACGATGTGTGTGTCCAGATAGGAAAATCTGACACTCTGTCCTGTCTGCCTTCCCCGACAGGGAAATGGCGTCATGGTATGTATGTATTTGTTCTCCATCTGAATAAAAAAGCATTTCCAAGTGTGGTTTATTTGACTGAAATTCGATTTTACTTCAAACCATACAAGTTCATTGAGATATTAAAATTATTATGGTATTATTCTGACCAATAAAAAAAACAATAAATCAAATTTAATAGTTACACATTGTTTATATAATAGTTAAAGCACTAACATTGTGGAAGTTTCAAGACAATGTAATTTGTCTGATCAAACACTGTTTATTCCACTTTATGTAACGGTTCAACCTTATGTTCAATAAAACAAATTTAAAATGTATTCGTTTTGTTTTGCTTTTCAAGTCTGAATAACCCGTTTATATTCTAAATTTTGAAGCCTGAATAACATGTTTATATTAATACTTTTCAAGTCTGAATAACCCGTTTATATTCTTACTTTTATAACAAAAAGTCAACTTATTGTATAGTTTAGTTAATAATATGAAAACAAGGTAGTTTAGTGTTTGTCATAAACAGAGTAGGGGTTATTAAAAACGGTTTCGGTGGTTTTACCCAAACATACCCAGTGTATATTTAATCTACCATAATAGTCCGGATATACGACCAAACAAAAAAAAATTAATTACCAAAGCAAATAAACTTTGTTGAATACATTAATTTGTTATTAGAAACCCGATTTTTTTAATTTCTTTCATACGTAATTCTTCTTGAATTTAATTAACAGGGCTAATGATCTGTCCTTTTTAAAACTGTAAATCAAAGCCTTCTTGAGAATGCGTTGGTGATTTTTTCATTACATAAAAGCTCGATTTTACTAAAAAAAAGGTGGGTCGTATTTTTTTAATATTAATTAAATATTTATTAGTGAATTCTTTGAATTAACGACGGATATTTTTAGCCTTAGACCAAATACCGAAATTGGATAATTCAATGTTTGGTGGATATTTTTAACGTAGTTATTGTTCAGCTCATAAAGATCCTTCAGCTCAACTCATAAGGATCCACCTTTACCTCAATTTTAGGTCTTGCCAAGGTGACTAGTTATTATATTTTACGAAAAGTATTATCCCTTTTTATTTATACGATAATATCCTCTTGAGATTGAATATATTGTTTAGTTATAAGTTATGTTTTACGTGTCGTGTATTTTTGATTTAATTTTAGTTTGAATTTAAATTGTGCATGAAATGACAAATTAAAACTATAAAGAGTAACCCAGATCTTAAGTGCCAAGAAGGGGAGTGCTTTACATATCTTCATGCAATGATATCATATATCTTTCAGTTTTCAGCTTAACAAAACTAAGTTAAACATGCCGACAATATGTTTTGTTTTAAGACTTCATTATAGCAGACTCCAAATGATTGGGAAAATACGAGGATGATGAAAATACATGCCTTGAAAATATTTTGTCGCTTCTTTTCTCGTCTCAAAATCTTAGTCACGAGCAATAAGTTTATATTTTTAAACAATAAATTATTTTTACCCCTTTAAAAAATTTGCATTTGATTGTTTTATCAAAATTGAAATTTTCAGGAAAGGTTGAAATTATTGAAATGTTGCTAATTAAGTTGTCCATAGTTTACGAAAATTCCGCACCGCAACGCAGCCCCGCTCGAGACCCCGCAGTCACGCAAAAGCTTTGATTAAACAGCCTGGCCGATCCCCACACGCGGGGGCACGAATGCTATTCTTCAGCGTGCGTTGACATTGGTGAATTACTTTTCATTTTGTCGCATTCCTGAAAGCTTACTATTTGTTATACTAATACGTAATTGTCTTAACTTCGTTGGCTTGTTTTAAACAGTGTCTTAAAAAATATAAAATATAGGTGTGTATAATTGATTGTGAAAATAATTAAAAAATCTTCCTGCCCGGTATCCCACGGCGGAGCTTTTCAGAGTATCAGGTCCTGAACATAGCCAATTTACATCTAAAATCCATTTTTTGGCACTACCATCGAGAAGAAGGGAAGATGCAGACTCAGCAGAGACACATGACACGCATGGCAACTAATGAAATGTTCACCATCCCTAGAGTTAAAACCTCTTTTGCCCAAAGGCAATATGCTTATTTGGCTTCCATGACATACAATGACGTACCGAATTCAATAAAGGTAAAGGTAGGAAAACCATTTAGACAGTCGATCGGAGCGTGGTTGTTATTGCGACAGGATTTTGAGTACTTGGGCTTTCAGGATGAATGACGTGTGGAAAAAATTTGTGTGGGCTCGTGAGTGTGGGTTTCTTCTTGTTGTTTTAAATTTTGTTGTTTTTGTGTTTCTGTATGTTTTTATTCTTATGATTGTGTGCGGTATATTGTGGGATGAACAAGTTTGGTATTTCTGGAGTGATGATGTGTGAAGAGTTTGATTCCACATGATGTTTCCAGTTGTAATTGAGTGTCACTGTTTGTGAGGTTGATGAGAACGTGCAACGGGGTTTTGTTTTTGTGTAGTCAAAAATCGGAAAGAAGTATCGATTTATTTTTTCATGCTAAATATCCTCAGTGAGATATAGGCAAAAGCCTAGCTTACTGGGGATACGACAAATGAAAGGCAACAAACCCAGATCTATTAAAATTGAATGTCCAAATTAAATTACCTGTTGTTTTTACACAAATTATGTATATTTCTTGTCATGTATAATAATAAATAAATAAATAAAATAAAAATCTTGAATTACACTATATTTTCGTTAAGTACAAGATTAAGTACAAGATTGCAGATATATTGCCATGTAGCGATCTCCTCCGACTAATCAGAAAGATGTTTAATAAGCCTTAAATGAAAACCAGACAAGAGCATTTGAAAAAAACTTTGGGTAGCTACAGAGTTAAAATCCGTCCCCACCTGGCAGGAGCATATTAATGCAATCAACTAGGCTATATAAATAAATTAATAAATACAAGTTAATTGATAGCAACGTAGTTTTTAAATACATTCCAAAATCACATATATTCGTATATATCAAGATAAATAGCAGAAAATATATTTAAAAGAGTAGCTATCAAAAGGTCTGAATTCATCTCATAACATCTCTCCGGCCGCGATACACCCCAACAATATAGGGCGGGCTCAGCCGCGAGGACACCAGATGTTTTTTTCAGCGCACATCCTATAGCCGACATAGATCATCAATGCTCTTGAATGTCAAAATTTTATTCTCCACATCACCTTTTATTCTCCACATCACCTTTTTTCTTATCCTTCTCTATTCTCAGTATTTGGTTATAATGAAAAGTATTTAGTTTTTTAGTTTTGTTATGCTTAAATTAGGTCTATTTTACTTTTTCAGAGAGATTTGAATGGCATTAACAGCTTCAGGAAATACTTGAAAACAACGCTCTTTGGGAGTCTTATTTAAAGATATGAGTATATTATGAACACTGCATACATAGGCTACACTCCACTTTAAGCTCAAAATGTTTCTATAAGAATAATGAAATGAGAATTAAATAGCACTGTTTAGAGAACAAACTCTCTTCAAAGGTGTTTTAACTACTTTCACAAATCAGAAGACCTATACAGTAATTCGTATATTCTTGGTAAGTCTTTTCTTACAAGCTATACATACACGTTTTCTTTATGAGGTCGGTAGAGATAATACATGACCAAACTTTTATATCTAAGTGAACCAAATTTCGACTATCTCCATTCAAACATATATTCATGCTCAACCTTCTTTAATTCATACTTCTCCCTTTCCTTAACTCCTTAATCTGGCTCATTTGATACATCCAAGTTTTTCTAGGTCTATCTCCTCGCGTATCTCGCACACCTGTTTTGTATACTTGCTTAGTAATTCTATCGTAATTTATTATCTCAACATATTCAAACCATATCAAAGCTCTTTTCTTCACCTAACTTAAAATATCCTCTTTTTTCGTACGTTAATTTCTGATACCCTAATTCCACCCTCTTTTATACATTTCTTTACTAACTATATACAAATGCTAAAAAGTACTCAATTTAACAGCCGAAGTCATCACTTTCTAAGCTTATTTTATTTTTAGAGATATTTTTTTACGATTTTGACAATAGTGGGTACAATTGTAGATTTAAAGCGCTCTTGAGAAGTCCACTCTCTTTTATTATTATTATCATTAACGTGATAATGCGCTCAATAAGATTACCATCCCTCAACTGGCCCATAATTCACATATGAGACATGTGTGGCAATGCCCATTATCATTATCACCCTATACGTTCCATCAGGAACACAGGGAAGTCCATTAAGGCCATCTCTTTATCTCTACTTAGGGTCGTATTAGATATATATGAAATATAATTAACATAGATAATTAAGGTCAGTAGCACGTGCTTGTTTTTACACCTCAAATTAAAAAGGTCTGAATGGGACGACAAGCTATTTACTTAAAAGGCAAAATAATATTTTACTTCGTCCTAATCTACCACTGAGTGTAAGAAGTGTGAAAGGATGAAAATAAATTCGTTATTTTGGCGAATAATCAAAGATTAGAGCCAATTGAGGAATTCTACTATTTAAGTAGTATTTTCTCAGATGCTGGAAGAGTTATACTTGAGAAAATGTAGGATGACCCCTGTGACATTTGAAATGTCACGTTTAAAAGGGGTGGGGTAAAATCGATTTTTTTTTACAAATTGAATCGTTTTTTTTTTAAATAGAAAAATTGTTTTTCTCTAAACTGATGTATTGTATGATTTGTATATATCTTTAAATAGGCCAAGATCTACTATTCAAACGGGAATTCGTAACGCCCGGGGTGGAAGACAGCTTTTATCCAATAGGCTAGCATAATTGTGTCCAAATAATATCGTGTAATTCAATTTTATATAAACACTTTTTAAGTAGATGTCGATAGAAATACTCCAAGTAACATTGCAAAGGGTCTCGTGTTGCAGCTGCCGGACAAATTTCAATGCATTTTCTTCGATCATGATTAGAAATCTCCAAACTACCCTTAATATTTTTTTATCTTTATTTTTATTTACTACCGACGTGTAATGAAATGTGTCCAATAGAATAATGCGATTTCTTCCAAATAAATGGTAAGTACTTAAGGGCCCTCTAGTATTTCTTTCGAACTACTGTCCTTTCCTTTCACACATATACAAAATCAATCTGGTTCTTGCGGACAATATCGAAAGTTTTTTTTTATCATATAAAATTACGTTTTTACAGTGCATTAAAATTTGTGTATAGTATAAAGATTATTAGTTAGAAAATACTCTTTTAAATTTAATTTAAAGCACTGCGTTAGTAAAATATTTGATAATCTCGTTAGACATGCTGAAAGATAAATTCGTACAATTAATACACGTGACCAAACATACTCATTGTAACTTCTTTTATTTACATTTGTCTTCCTTGATTTACGTATGTTGGTTAGAAGAGATTGCCACCGGGTAATAAGCACACCCGATTATAATACAGTTGAGTGTTAAAAAGTTAATAAAAAAATCGTAACATCAAGTTAACAGTTCGAATGTATTTACTATAGTGTAAAAACAGACAACCTATTTGGTCTGGTGGATTCAATTTTGATAATTTTTGATCTGGGTGCTTCGGGGCTGAATTCAGGATGTTACTGAACAAAATTATCTTTTTCACATAAAAACTTTTTAATATATTACTTGTTGTCCACAAACATACAAATTGAATACAATTAATGTTTAATAATATAAAATTTTCTTTAAAAAAACCAATAAAGTTGGTTAACTTAATTAATTTTTTACGTTGCTCAATTCAGATTTTCTATGCTTTGGACCCTTGAAACTTTTTCTGAAAATCACAAACCGCCACAAAGTGTGAGATATTCAGCAGCAAAAAATACTTAAAGACTTTCTTTCTTTATTCCTTCGTTATATTTTCTACCTCAAGTTAACGATTTATTTCTTTTGTCGAGGTTTTTATGTTTTAACTTGTAGAAATAATTTAGTTTTCGAGGAATAGTAATAATATACACATATTCTATTATATAGAAAAACTAAATTATATTTAATAATCAACTATTTGTGATGTAAAATTTTTATTCACTCTAGTTAATCTCGTATAACTGTTGAACGTTGATATTTGAAAAATAATCTAGCCCAATTTTACCTGTTCTGAGAAACTTAACAAGACATCTTTCCACTTTGCATGGGTTTCTATAGAATAAATAAATTGAGACGCAATTAAATCATAAAACACCCATTAAACTCAGTGGATATTTTGCATATACATATTGACCTTTAATTTTTTATATTACCTTTAAACAAAGAATATTCATCGAAGGTTTTAGCGTTGTGGAAAATCACTTTAAAATATTATAAAAATAAATCACTTTGTAAAACAATCAATTAAATTTATCTCTGAGACACGTGTTTCAACCTTTCATCTCGAAAATTGAAGGTAGAAGCATGTGGCTGAGTGATTAATATAATTATCGGATAAACAAAGCAATTTGGTTTTAATTTTTTTCTTTTATAATTTTGGTTTGGGTAAGGCAAAGAAAGACTGATGAAAAAATATATAAAGTAAAAATGTGAATTGGAAGTCGAATGAAAATTTGGTTAGATCAAGTGTATTATATTTAGAAAGAAGGAACGTAGAAAGTCAGAGAAATCGTAGAAGTTGTATGGATATACAATATAAGTGGCAAAGTAGGTGTGTCAAAACGGGTATACTTAAAACAGTCATTATTTAGTTACAAAGTTATAGTATTTAAAAAAAGTGGCATTTTATTATTTTTAATTTCAAGTAGTTTTTACTAAATTGTCAATTTCCGAGACATTGTTCCTAATTTTGGATAAAAAGTCTGATATAGTGGCAAAATTAAGATTTTTTTTCAAAATATCACTTTTAATCTCTGTCTTGAGCCTCCTAAGCTCTGCGCCTGGGGACAACTGCCCCCTTTTACCTCGATCGGTACGCCACTGTACCAGGAACTCGAATATTTTTAGACGTGGTTTTGTTACAAAGGTATTAACTCTGGTTTCAATAACGTCAGTCGTATAAAAGTTTTGTATGGAAGAAATTAGAAGAAAAAAGGTGAATACCTTTTTTATATTTCATTACAATAATGGCAGAAGACAAACTGAAACTTGTCCTGTTTTTCCTTTGCCCAATCCATTTATATAATTATTTTCTGATCAACCTTTTGCTTGGCCAAATTAAAGGTTAAGGGAATAAAGGAAGAAGCCAGACACCTTTATTTAATACATTCTCTTGCTCGCTGACCTTATGAGAAGCCTTAATTTGTAAGAGAAGCTTTAATTGCATGGCAGGCGCTTCTTTGTGTGTTCAAAACAGAATAAACAATATAAGAGAAGAGTTTGTTTTTCTTTGTCTTTCCTTAAGAAAATTTTACGGGAGATTTGTTGACTTTGAAAGAAGTATGACTTTTGGCCTTTGATAATGAACATATGGAAAACTTTAATTAAAATATACAAGACAAACATGTGGTGAATTTTATTGCTGATTTGAATTAATAAAAATCTATCTTAGAATAATTATATATTTTAACATTTAAATTTTATTTCTTTGCTCGCCGTACATAATTTTTATTTAAGTGTAAATGTTTGCTACCCGTTCAACATCTACCACCTACTCGCACTTAATTTTGACAAATTTACAACCACAAACTTGAATTTACTGTCCAAAACTCCTTAATTATTTATTAGTGTTATTATGTACACATCTGATCCATGATTGTTGTTTATATAATACTAAGGTCAGAAACTGAAAGATAATTAAAATGTTATACCTATATCTTCAGTAATATATTGCATTGCATCAGACCCGTGATAGGTAACTTTTTTAGCTCGGCGTGTCAAAATTCTGAAATAACCTGGCTTGTCCCAGGTGCCGTGTCACATCAAGGAATATTAATAAATATTGCAGCCCTAGTAAATGAGAGTTTTGTTTTTGAACTATTTATTTATTATTATTTAAAGTAAAAACAAATAATTATTTATATTAGTCACTTTTTTGTTACTGAATTGCATTTGCTAAATCTTTAATTGAAGATTGGTATTTCGTACATTTGAAACATAAGCTATAGTCTAATAATAATAAGACTACAGTTATATACAGTATAACCTAGTGGGCTTATTGCTACATGGCAATCTCTTCCAGCCAACTAGAAATATGTTAAAGATGTTACATCGCGTTAAAATTCAATGTCGTGGTTATTAAATGTATTTAAATAAAAAAAGAACCTAAAGATACATCTCATGGAAAATAGAGGTAAGACGATAACGCGGTTATTACATTTATTTAAATAAAAAAAGAACCTAAAGATACGTCTTATGGAAAAATAGAGGTAAGACGATAACGTGGTTATTACATTTATTTAACCTGTTCACCGCGTTAAAAATCAAATTCCACGAATCCTGTGCGCGGCACAATTTCAGCGTTTTTTAATTTCTAAGTTTAAACACATATTTTGTTTAGAACCACTGATATTTGATTACAACACCAAGTAAACATGACACTTAAGTAGTTTTCTGATAATAAATAATAGTCATTACTCTTAAGGAGACTTATTAAATAAAGGAGATAAACTTAACATTACATAAAATAAACAAAGGAATGTTACGATCAAATCAATGCTTCATGACACTCACCCAATCAAATGCATATAGCACTAGTAATATTTATTTACGTAAGAGAGACTTAGTATAGTTTATTTACGTAAGAGAGACTCATCGCAGGACTCGATCCGCGCGACAGGTCGTTAATGCTGGAAATATTGAGAAACCAAAAAAATTCGGCACTCTGTTTATTCAACAATATCTCATAAACTAATATATTATTTGACAAGGTATTCAGAGATGTCGCTAGAATAAAGATTATTTTAAATTTAAGTTCAATTTTTATTCCGGTTTTGTGTCATTTTTTTTTAAGTATTTGTGATTTGAAACTTGGATTGTCGTCAGATCACAGGCGTTTGTGCTCCCCGCGGGGAACACGTTAAATAAAAAAAGAACCTAAAGATACGTCTTATGGAAAATAGAGATAAGACGATAACGTGGTTATTACATTTTTTTAAATAAAAAAAGAACCTAAATATACGTCTTATGGAAAATAAAGGTAAGACGATAACGTGGTTATTACATTTATTTAAATAAAATAAGAACCTAAAGATACGTCTTATGGAAAAAAAGAGGTAAGACGATAACGTGGTTATTACATTTATTTAAATAAAAAAAGAACCTAAAGATACATCTTATGGAAAATAGAGGTAAGACGATGACCGTATAGGAGTTAGGGACAAATAATGATTTTATTTTCTTAAATATCGATTAGAATGAATCACATCTGATTGACTTTGAAAGGTTATTTCAAAATCGGGGTAAATGAACCGCAAAATGTAATATGTCATGCGTTGGTGAATAAAGAATTCTGTGGTCCATGTTTATGAAAAAAAAAATCTGAACAGTTTCTGAGAATAGATACGGATAGGTCAACGGTCTAAAGAGGATTAACTGAATATAGAGATTTTTCCGTTGTCCTTTTTAAACCATTGTAGTCTGGTACGGTATTTGGAAATATGATATAATCATAGTATAATAACCATATTAAATTTACAATTTTTATCACGTATTTTAGAAAGCAAACTCTCCTCAAAGGTGCTTTAAATTAGAACTCAAATAAATATAAGTTAATTTATAATATTACTAGATTAATAATATAACTAAATAAATAAATATAAGTATTATAAATTATTTTTTTGCTTTATGATTGTGTGCGGTGTATTGTAGGATGAATGTTTTGGTCTGTCTGGAGTGATGAAGTGTGAGGAGTTTGATTTCGAGTGATGTATACATATGTAATTGAGTTTCATTGTTTGTCAGGTTGATGAGAATGTGCAACGGGGTTTTACATACTCCAAAATCGGAAAGAAGTATATATTTATTGTTTTATGCTATATGTCCTCAGTGAGATACAGGCAAAAGCTTAGTTTACTGGGGACACGACACATGTAAGGCAACCATCCCAGATCCTTTAAAATTGTATCCGAATTAAACTACCTGTTGTTTTTTCGCAAATTACGTATATTTCTTGTCATGTGTAAAAAAAATTAAATGTTCTTATGCATTCCCGGAAAAGGAAATGGGTGACACGCATTCACGATATTTAATCGTTTCTATTTATGCATATTCAAATTCAAATTAGTTTTAATAAAAAAAGTTAAAATCACTTTTTGATTTAAGAATTCAATATAATTGAAGAAAAAATAATGAAAGGGTTAGGTTAGGCTGAGAAAATTAAATTTTCGCTGAGAAATTGTATTCCAGTGACGCAGCACCTTCTGATTAATTAAATTGCGAAAGTGTCTAAATAATATAAAAGTATGCCTGGCAAGGTTTTTGGACGCAACAGAAGCGGAAAGTGTAGAACCAGAATAGATGAAAAAAAAAACTGGAAATCGGTTTTATAACATTTTTATTTCATTCAATATTAGTGGTATTTCCTTTTCGTATTCACCAGCTTTCAAACATTAGATAGAAATGACCAAAGAAAATAATTTGTAAATGATTTTTATATGTAAACATACCATCACACCGCCAATGGATCATTCAGCCAGAATATTCATTTTGCAATAGTGTGAGCAACACTCTCTGTATTACACAATTTATGTAGTGGTATTGGTTTTAGAATGCCACACGATTGGTTCGCGGAGAGCGCACATTTGTATTGTTGTTAGAACACTCGGTGATTAGAAAAATACTACCACGTCGAAATTAGGAGTGCGATTTTCGTCTAATGTAATGTATATTTCGAAAGCTTAGGATGTACTTTGTTGTTACTAGTAAGTTTCCTAGAATTTAGTATCACTCCATCCACAATTATTTTAAAACTTTATTATTTGGCATTGTAATTATGATACATTAATACGTTAAATAATCTTACATACAATAATTGTTTTATTTTTATGTGCAATCTAATTGAAGGCGACGAACATTTTTAATTTATAATACCAGTACTAATATTTAGTTTCAATTTTGAAAAATTCCATTATTGTTATTTAATGTTTTCTACATTCTGCCATGCATAAACAAGTAATATGTTAAATAAACTTACTTTCATTTTATTTTTATGATTATTACTATTTAAGCTTACAGCATTTTTAATTTACAGAACGGTGTTCATTTCAAATTTGTCATTCATAACAAAATGAGTGGTGATGAAACCAAACAAAACTGAACTTAACTGAGGAAGGCAGAGAGGACATAGCCCTAACTTTCCTATCTCGACTCATATACGAGTATTGCGCCTCTTCCACATTCATATGCCTTCTCATACAACTCCGACGATTTTTATTACTTCTTACATTTCCTTATTTGAAAATATCATTCACTTGATCCAACCATACTTTCCTTGGTTTACCTCTACCCCGCCTTCCACTCACAATTACACTGTTTTTTTTTTGTTAGTACTTCTTCATTTACTCTTTTTCACGCACGCAAACCATTTTAGAGTACTTATTTAACACATCAGTTATTAATTTACATTCATACTTGTATACAAATTTATATCTTAAGAACTAATCTAAATTATACGAGTATATTAAAACTATGAACTAACTTAAAATGACATTTACGAAATGAAAAATGTTAAGTCCTTATATTTGATTTCTTAGAAATAGTTAACACTTACAACTAGATAACAATTCTTACAACCAATTATTTGAATACTAATTATTTAGCACGGTTATGTCAATTCGTTCAGACTACTTGCATTTGATACATTCACTTAGACGTGCTAATAGTGTAGGTGGACCGAAAATAATACAAATAAAAAAAATCTTTTTAAACAAAGTACAAAATTATCTCTTCGAAGATCTTTTTTTAATGAGATTTGTAACAAAAAATATTGTAGTATAGTATCTACTTGTTAAAGTTAGTCGAAGTTTTTACATTAGGCGAGAGTTTTATTAGGCCTTTAGCGAAGGATTCGTGATGTAACTCCGGCTTAATTTAGTACGTGCTGCCGTCCGGCGTTACTCGGGAAATTACCCAGCAAATACTTCAATAGGCCTAGACTCAGCACCCAGAAAGACCTTTTAATACTATTGATTGCTCTTATCTGTGTTTCATTAATTATTTTTTCAACTCTCGTTTTTTTCTTGTTTGCTTTACGAGGGTCCTTGAGCTGTGATAGTTCTTATAGTATATTATATTAATTATAGTTAACACTGTGGAAGTTAAAAGTTATTTGATTAGCTTGCTTAAACACTTATTTCCATTTCAGATAATGAGATGACCCTACCGGTTTCAAGGTTTTCTCAAACCCTAGAGATAGTAAGATAGAAAAGTATATTAAAATACGTGTTGCTACAGGTAATAAGATCAATGGAGTATTTAGTACCATTTTGTCAATAAATTAACCTCGTTTGAACTCCGCTGTGTTGTTGGGACCCACCTAATGATGAGATGAAAACCTTGAAACTATAGGGTAATACCTATCTATACCTTAGCAGAATAAACAGTGTTTTAGTTGATTATTTTTGGGAATGTGTATTCTGGTTGGCTGGAAGAGATGGCCACCTATCAATAAGCCTACCGGATTATTTGTATACTTACTAAAGTGTTAAATATAACTTTTACCTTAGTAGAAAATAGTGTTTTAGTAAATCAATTTAAATTATATTAACAAGATATAAATCATCCCTTAGTTATATATTCTGGTTGGATGGTAGAGATTGCCACCTGGTAGTTAACCCGTCAGATAATTTTTACAATGAAGTGTTAAATATATAGATACGTGGGAATAATAATAATATTATAAAAGAACAATTTATATAGCGCCGTTTAGAGAGCAAACTCTCATCAAGAGCGCTCTAAAAGTGGTGGGGTCATAACATTCCCTTAAGTTGGATCATTTAACATTCTTAGATTCTTTAGATGTGATTTATACTTTATGTATGGGTGAACATATAATAAAAGGAAAGTTTATATAGCGCTGTTCCGAGAGCTAACCCTCCTTAAAGGCACTAAATCACGTGATGATCAATTAAACATATTACGATACGAAGGTAGTGACTGCGGCTATTAGATTATGTACTTCTTCGCATTTCCATATATTTAAAAAAGGATAAAGTTAAAAGTCCGCTGAACACGAATATACGAGTATATTTCAAACGATTTCCAGGCCCTACTTCAATTTTATTTGTTTATTGAAAACTATTGATTTTGCGACTGAAATCAAACCTAAATTAAAATATGATCATTGAAAATATAAGGGGGCGATCTCCGAAAATGTATTGGGTGTTAACATAAGTTGTGTCCGTTTTTTTTTTTTTCAATTTAAAAAAGAGCACCAAAAGTAAAAAAAAAATAGTAAATGTTATACGTCATTCGAAAGAAAATTTTCTATTCTACAATATATCGTGAATACTATGGTTTAAGCGGTCTTCATCGAAGTCCACTGGTCATCCGGAACGCTCCATGTCTTTCAGGTCGAAATTACCGTCTTTGAAACGCAAAAACCATCGACGAGCTGTCCTTTCATTCATAGCATCTTTGCCGTACATTTCGCAAATATCGCGAGCAGCTTTGGCAGCTTTATTCCCTCGATTGATCGTGAACAGAAGGAGGTGTTGAAAATGCTCTTTTTCGTCTAGTTAACATTCTATTTTGAAGGCTTGTAATCAACTAAAATAATAAACGAGTGTGTAGCGTAAAAGCAAGCACAATATCTTATAGAGCAGAAAATTTTCTTTTGAATGACATACCTATAACATTTAAATATAGTTTTACTTTTTATGCTCATTTTTAAATTGGAAAAAAACGGACACAATTTATGTTAACACCTAATACATATTATTTGAAATATCATATGCGTTTTTTGGATTTGGTCATAAGCGTATTTTTTTTCATCAAAGGAATTTGCTACCCCTTGTAACTTTAAAAAAGAATCAAATGTTTAAGGAAAAAATCTAAAGGACAAGATACGAGTTTATACAAAGTTAGTCTTAGCAAATAAGTTAGTTAATATGTTTGTTTTACCTTTTTTTTAAAAAGAAAACGGTCGTTTTTAAGTCGTTAAATAACCCAATAAAATGAACTGTAGGAAGTTATGTTGTTTTTTTAAAACCAACCGGTTTTATGCTTAATCTTTAGTGTACTTTGTATTCAAAATAATAAATTATCTTTTCTTTGATTTTGAACCAGTCAGTACCTGCGAAAGGTTTAATATTTCTCAAAAGATATTTGTTAGACGACTTAGTACTGCTGGGCAAATGTTGTGGTTATTTTAAATCTACTGTATCGTCAGGTATTACTATACCATCACTATCATCACGATCGAGCCATGTTTCTCTTGACATAGATAAAAATAATAGATTTCCTCTACATATTATTCTTGTACACATATTTCGCTTCTGCCACGTTTATACACCTCACCATGCATACTGTTCTACTATAAAGGCGTTCTATTTTCTTTCTTTCAAAATTGTATACATTTGGTCGAGTCACGATTTTATAAGTTCTCAAATTTCTAACATTTTCTTTCCTGCTTCGATTGACTATTTTTATGAATATTAATAACTTCATTCTTTCTGGATGAAATTATCTTTATGCTCCTGTCATCATTTTAATATTTGAATCTTATTTATATTGTTTTTTTTATTATTTATTTTGTCCTGAACTTAAACTTTCCAGTATAGTTATTTCTTAAAATCGTTCATCATATATTCTTTCTGATTGACCGAATTATCTCAATGCATGTTATTTAATGTATGTATGTCCTCCCGTTTCTAACGTATTCTTCAAATAAAATAAACAAATCGACATAAATATAACATTAAAACACATTTACTTTGTTTTATTCCACGTTATTTATTGCAAATCACAATACATTTCAACACTAGCTGAGAATTAAAGAACACATAAAATCAATAAAAATAATATTTTTTCTGAGTTCGCTGAACACCTTATAACACATGATCACTCGTTTTCATACCCAATAAACATAAAAATATTACGCATATCAAATACATATTACACAATTAAAAGTTTAGAAATTATTAGAAAATGCATAAGACAAACGAACAAAATTAAAATATCATAAATTATCAATTAAAAGTATCATGCTAAACCTATTCCCCCTTAGTAGCATAAACAACAAAAATTAAAGGGTGTTTTACTATATTTTACTACAAACAACATACATAATCGATCAGAGAGTGGTTGTTATTGCGACAGGAGTTGGAGTATTTGGGCTTGCAAGAGGAATGACTTGTAGAGCTCTTGAGTGTAGTGTTTTTTTGTTGTTTCATATGTATATTTTTATATATTTTTGTTTTTATTATTATGATTGTGTGCGGTATATTGTGTGATGAATGTTTTGGTCTGTCAGGAGTGATGAAGTGTGAGGAGTTTGATTTCGCGTGATGTATACATATGTAATTGAGTGTCACTGTTTATCAGGTTGATGAGAACGTGCAACGGGGGTTTATATAATCAAAAATCGGAAAGAAGTGTCGATTTATTTTTTCATGATATATGTCCTGAGTGAGATGCAAGTAAAAACCTAGTTTACTGAGAACGCGACAAATGAAAGGCAACAAACCCAAATCCGTTAAAAATTGTATGTCCAAATTAAATTACCTGTTGTTTTTTTTTTCTCCAATTATGTATATTTCTTGTCACGTGTAAAATAAATAAGAAATAAACATAAACGGTTCTTCAGTTGTATTTTTCTATATGTATTGTATAATAAATGTGCTTTAATGAAATAGGAAAATTCGCAAAGAAGGCTTATAATCATAAGTCTGACATTTTGTTTCACAATAATTGAGTAATCTGTAGGTAACGGTACCACAAATGTAGATAAAAGAGATAAATCTCTTATAATAGGAGCCTTTAAAGTCTGGATTGTTTGTATTCTAAATGCCATTATTGTATGTAAATATTGATGTTATTAATAAATACTTCAGTTTTTGACAACTCACCTGATGATGACACAGCAAGTGCTGAAATGCATTGTGATTTGCAATAAATTGAGTGGAACAAAACAAATTAACCGTCTGTTAATTTTATATTAATTGTAGAGTTCTACAAATGACACCAAAGTTATTTATTTAAACAGCTAAATCGACACTAGATACATTTTATTATATAACTACACTAGTTATTATCATGACAAATATTATCGAATTCCTTATTTACACCTTGATGAGTTGTTTAAATATTTTTTGTGTCAATTCAAATATTTATTAGGGCAACAACAGCCAAACTAAACGAGAATACTAGGTAACGAGAATAATAAAATACTTATATTCCAATCCAGCGTCCATCCGAAAAATCTTCTTATATGTCTTAATACCAGAGACAGCGTTGCCAATTGTCAGAGAGATAGACTAGTCAATAATTATCTCTTACAATCATCTTACTTTCTGACCTTATTCCTCCTGGTATTAAGTGATGTTTAAATGCTGTTTTTATACATTCAAAAACAAACCGGTATTGTGGCACACATCATCCCGCTGTCACTTGAAGGATAGGCAGAGAATAAGGATCTCCAAATTGTTCTATCCAAGCCCACAACTTTCAACTCCTCTACATTATAATACCTACATCTTGTCATGCACAATCTTCTATTACCCAAACCTTGTTTTTTTTAAATATGGTTCGTTTCGTCCAGCCACATTACCTTGGTCTACGTCTTCAGCACACACCGTGCACTTGTGACTTGTATACTCGCTTAGAAATTCTTCCATCATTCATTTTCTCTATATGCCCAAACCATTTTAAAGCTAATTTATTCATCAAAATAAAAACATTAATTTCATCCATGCATTCATTTTTTGATAGCTTCCTTCCACCTTCTTTGATACATTGACTTAAATTTGACATTTTAACTTAAAAGATCCGTTTTATCCAGGCATTAATTTCTGGTGTCTTCATTCCGTCTACTTTCAAACATTGACACTCCACAACTTTTCTTCAGTGCACGCATCTCTACAGCATTAATATTACTCTAATATTTATTCTACCTCGTTCATGATTCACTTCCATACGTCAAGGTGGGCACCAGCATGCTTTGATGTATTGTCATTTTTGCTGATGTTATTGTGGAATTTCATTTATAATAATTATCTTTAGTAAAAAAATTATTTATATACAAATTGATACATCCCCTTCGAGGGATTTTGATAAGTTAACAATGCTAGAAGAACCAGTGTATTTTTTTATAGATAACGTATCTTTTACACACAAAATATTAACAACCCTTAAAAAAGAGTGACTCTTGAGATAATTTACCTTAATTCAGGCAATTATAATGCGATTATCCTTGTTCTTTGAATAGAAAAGAGAGAGCTTGGAATGGGTATTTCCTTACCTGCATACTTATCTTTAACTTTAAAAGGTCCAGATAACAAACGGTAAAAATCCCCACCCTTTACTTTTACCGTTAGATGCGTTTAGCAAGTTGGTGGCAGTTCATTACGTTTTCGCACTAGCACCAAGTCAGTCTTGTCTGCGCTCCCGTGATAGTGATTTGAAACATTGAAATCGTTAACTTTATACGCTTATAGTGACTGGCTAAAACATTGTTTTATCATAATTTTTAAAAATCGTTTTTTATTTTCTTAATTTTTGAGGTGCTATAAAAAGTTTTAATAATAATTTAAAATTTTTGAGATGCTATAAAAGTTTTTAAAAATATACTCTATTGTTTTTTGATTCAGTGTTACAAATTTTTATTGTGAACAGTACAACTTGGTGAACTTATTGTGTTGTTGCAATCTCATATAAACAACGATAATTTTTAAATAATTCAGGTTCCAGCAAGCAGCCTTTGAGCTATAAATTAAGACATCTTATCGACTAGGCTCACTTTTAATGTAAGAATACAATTCAATATTTATTTTTGATTAACTTTATAATATATTGATTTTGCCATCTAATCATAATGTAAGCTCACATTCAAGTCACTTGTGCTCCCTTTATTAATTTCTTTAATTGAGTAAAAACTTATTATATGATATTTTTAAATAATACGTGTTTCGCCTCATTTCTGCATTGCAGTTCTGAAAATAGAAACATCTCAATATGTTTATCATAAAACATGTTGTTTTTTTTTGTTTTTATTTTAAAGATCACCCAAATTCTTAAAATAGTGTTTTTATATGTTTCTATTGTTTATTTTTTTGTATAAATATTAATTAATGATGATAACATAACTTTTGCCCAATCGACAAACGTTTGACAGTTTTGTTTTTTATTTGTTTTAGAAAAAATGCTGTCTTACATTAAATCTAAGCATGGTGTTGTTCCTGGCATGGCGGTAATCAAAGAAGAGCCAAAGTTTGATCCCCCATTCCAGGAAGATAGCAAACCCTTCAAGTTTGATGCCCCATGCCAGGAAGATAGAAAACCCTTCAAGTCTGATGCCCCATCCCAGGAAGACACCAAACCCATCAAGTTAGAGCCCCCGTCCCAGGAAGATATCAAACCCTTCAAGTTTCATGCCCCATCCCAGGAAGACAGAAAACCCTTCAATGTTTTCAATCCGATACCTGGTGAGGAAAGAAAACCGAGTATTCACGAATTGTGCCATAGCTCGTTAATTTACAAATTTAGACCTAAAGAGATAAAAAAGGAAGAAGACAATAATATTACGACACTAATTATGAATAATGAGGAAGAGAGAATTATCAGTGACGCCAATATCAATGTAAATAATTCTAGTCACAGTGCCGCATCAGAACAAACGAGTGCAAACAATCCTCATGCCAAATTACTGAGGCGACGAGAAGTTCCCAGTAACTTCGCCAGATTTATACATTTGTCCAAACCACGAAAAAGAAAGCTTGTTGGGACTTTGAGTGGTCGAGGAAAAAAAGCGAAGTCTTATTGAAATGTCTATCCAAGTTGATAAACCTATTGTGTCATTCAGTGTGTGTTTGAATCCTTTTTATTTTATGAGCTGTTATTATTTTTATTTTGTTTTCTGAATATATTATAGTTGTTTCTGAATTGGTTATTTGTTTGTAAATAATAATATAAATTTTAGTTACTTTAGCGATATTTTGTTTGGTTTTTATTCCATTATGAGTTTTGTAGGTACATAATATTAATTTTTGTAACTTTATTAATATCTTGTTTGTTACGTTTTTATTTTACTGTAATTTTTTGTAAATAATATTAAATTTTATTGCTTCAGTGATACCTTAATTCTTCTGTTTTTGTTTTACTATATTTTAAGTAAATATATTAATTTTTGTTACTTAAGTGAATATTGTTTGTTCTGTTTTTATTTTATTGTCATTTTTTGTAAATAATATTAATTTTTAAGTTACTTTAGTGATATCTTGTTGTTTCTGTTTTTGTTTCACTATATTTTTTGTAAATAATATTAATTTTTGTTACTTAAGTGATATTTTGTTTGTTCTGTTTTTATTTAATTATAATTTTTCAATCGTATTTTTTCGTAAATAAGAAAAAAATTTCTTTTTCTCGTATTGAATTCAAAAAAATTTTCGTTCGAAACCTTTTGTTATGAATAAATTTTTTTGTAATAACATAATTTGGTTTTTCTTCTGTAGTATTTTTAATTTCTTTTTTTTATATTTTTACTGTATGTATTGTTAATTCAATATGTATTAAAATAAAAAAATGCAACAACTGCTGTAACGCAAAAAATCATATTTTACTTATAAATATATCCATATTGCACTATTGTTGTATTGCACTATTGTTGCAAAAAGGATTCAACCTAACATACATTTCAACTATGCTGAGATATTGGAGAAAACATAGCATAGGTTTGTATGGAATGATTTTTAAGATGAACTTGTATTAAAAAACTGTGTGAACTCTTGAGTGTTGTATATTTTGTTATTTTTCTATGATTATGTGCGGTATATTATAAAATGAACGTTTTGGTATCTCTGGAGTGATGAAGTGTGAGAGGTTTGATTTGCGTGATGTATTCATATCTAATTAAGTGTCACTGATTGTCAGGTTGATGAGAATGTGCAACGGGGTTTTATTTAATCAAATATCGGAAAAAAGTAAAGATTTATTTTTTCATGCTATATGTCCTCAGTGAGATACAAGCAAAAGCCTCGTTTACTGGGGACCCGACAAATAAAATGCAACAAACCCAGATCCATTAAAAGTGTGTGTCCAAATTAAATAACCTATTGTTTTTTCGCTAATTATGTATATGGTATATCTTTTCATGTATAAAATAAATTTAAAAAAAAAATAAACATCTCGCTGGCTAAATATTTTCAACGCATTAGATTGAAGTTTGTTTATTTGATATTTTAAATAACTTATAAAAGTGTCAGTTATAGATTGGGTATTTTCTACAACAATCACTCAAGTTCATAATTCTACCTAGCATAATTTAGAGTCAGTCGACAGTAGTTTATAAACAAAAATATTTTTAGGTATTTTTAAAATATCTCCATGCCTTCCATTTTTTCTTCAAAATATCCGTCGCTTGGTTTAACCACGTTTTTCCCAAATGTCCTCTACCATAATTCCTACTCATGATCCTACACCGTACTGTATTTGTATTTACTAAGTATTTCGTCACCCATTCGTTCGACATGCCGAAACTGCATGAACGTGCTCCTTTCACATTATTCAACATGTCACTTTTAGTTAAAATTCATCCTTAATCTCTATTTTCTCTTTCAATGTTACACTTCAATATACATATCTAACACAGTGTTTCGGACGTATTTAAGAGCGTTGCCAGGATAAACCATTATCTTCGGTCTCAGTAAACGAACCTTCCGGTTTAGAACCTCTGAAGTAGGCACGGAACTTGCGGTTCGTAATTGAACGTGTTTGCAACACTACATTACACAGTTTCTTAAATTTATTTTTCACGTCCACGTTTACCTATTATAAATATTATTTTTGGCACTAAAACGCTATTGAGAATCACAATTTTGTTAGATCTTGATACTGCATGGTTTGAGTATATTTGAGTGCCCCATTGACTTAGTTTCCTATTTCAACTCACCACTCTTATCGATGATACAGATCCGTTTAGCATTTTTATTTCAATGAAAAAAGCACATGAATCATTTTAAAATCATAATAAAAAACCAGTATTTGTTCAAAAATAATCTTGTCCAGGCTTCAAACCAATCAAAAAAGATCACGCCCGAATTGATCAATTGTAGCTTTCCATTTGTGTCTAACTTCATACCAGTTCACCAGCAATTGTCAGTTTTAAATCGTACGTGCAGTGTAATGTCATTATACAGCTTTATCTACCTACACATATTTATAGTTTTATAGTAATATTTCTTCTTATTTTGTAACAGTACTTATTTTATTTAATTAAAATAAAAGTAAATTACTCTACCCAATTATTTTTTGATTATTTTTTGCAACACCTGGATAATATTTTTGAAATCGAACAAAAAACATCATGTCCCAGACCTGTTCAATCAAAAAAGATTAAAGTAGAATGGTTCACTCAAAAAGGATCATGTCGATATTTTAAACAAGAATAACTATTTTAATTATTATGATTTGATTTTAAACAACAAATCAAGTCACCTTAAGCGATTTTAATTATTTCAGATAGTTTTACAATGAATTATTATGTCATATATTTTTAATGCAAATAGTTTTTTTTGCGATTTCCCAACATTCTGATTTGGTGGACATGTTCTTTTTTTTAATATTACCTCGTCATATATATTTCTATCTTTTCACCATAAGAGAACATACTTCACAGGCTGCAGACTTCTTAAGTTCATTATTAACTCATCTGAAATCTATCGAAATTGATGATAAAATTCCGCCGTAAAAAACTCAATTTAATACAAACCTATACAGTGCAAGATAGTGTTTTATGAAATATCTTAACAGGTAAAAAGTGGATAATTTTTTTAACATATACACCAATATCTCGATTTACACGGTACATTAGTTTCGAGAAAATTGGCGTAAATCAAAACCGCACTAATTCAGACAAGAAACTTCTTTCTTTTATATTCCAGAATCTCAACATTTGCTTTAATTGAGGAACATAACTCATAAATATCGAGTCAAGTTACAAAAAGCACCATTGCTCATGATTTTCACATTCGTACTGAATTTTGTTCACAAGTCATATTTTACATATTAGTGCTTTAAATTGCAAAGTGATCATATTTTGAAAATAAATACCGGGGGTCACACATTGAGTTTGATTTCAAAATTCCACTTTTTTTTTATTACACTTACATTGTACGCAGTACAACCTGGCGGGCTTATTGTCATATGACAACATCTTCCAACCAACCAGAAATATGTTAAAAAGGTATTTAGTGAAAACTAGTATGAAACCTTTAAAAACAAATCTAGGTTCCGATGGGAATGAAACCCGCAACGTCAGGACTGGGAGACAAGCATCTTACCAACTAGGCCACGGAGGTAATCATTTTGCGTATTTCATAACAAGGTTGCTTCCTATATACGTAAGGATGGTGTATCATTAATTTTCCTTTGAATATTTATAATTTGCCTACTTCGGAATTTGTTTTGTAGGATTGCACATAAAGCTCACACTGAGAAAGAATCACTGATTTTGCTAGAAACATTTATTGTATGAATTGCGTTTATGTTTGTTACACATATTGGCACTGTATATTGCATATTAAGCTTACTTCATTTGATGAATTCATACTTACGATAAATAAATGAACAAGCTTGGAACATTCACGATTTATAGAAAGTATTTGCATTACGGATTGCACATTTAGCTTTCTTGAAATATTTAAACAGGGTATGTATAATTGATAAACCGTTTTTTGAACTGAACTCAATAATTAAGATTGGAGATACGCATTAAGTAATTTGTATTGCATACTAGAAACATTCAAACAGAGCGTGTATAGTTGATTTGCTGTATTATGAAGTGAACTAAATAATGAAGATTGGAGATACCCATAATGTTATGTGGATTACACACTACGTTTTCTTGAAACAATCAAACAATGCATGCATAGGTATTTACTGTACTATGTAATAAACTAAATTATTAAAATTGGAGATACGCATAATATTATGTTGATTACACTCTAGACTTTCTTGAAACATTCAAATAGGGCATGAAACATATAAGTATTTACTGTATTATGTAACAAACTAAATAATTAAGATTGGATATACGCATAATATTATGTGGATTACACGCTACACTTTTTTGAAACATTTAAAAAGGGCATGTATAGGTATTTACTATATTATGTAATAAACTAAATTATTAAAATTGGAGATACGCATAATATTATGTGGATTACACACTACACTTTCTTCAAACATTCAAACAGGACATGTATAGGTATTTACTGTATTATGTAATAAACTAAATTATTAAGATTGGAGATACGCATAATATTATGTGGATTACACACTAGACTTTCTTCAAACATTCAAACAGGGCATGTATAGGTATTTATTGTATTATGTAATAAACTAAATTATTGTTAAGATTGGCGATACGCATAATGTTAAGTAAATTACACCCTACGCTTTCTTGACTCATTCAAACAGAGCATGTGTAGTTGATTAACTGTAATATGTGATAAACTAAAAAAATAAGATTGGAGATACGCATAATGTTATGTGGATTACACATTACGTTTTCTTGAAACAATCAAACAGTGCATACATAGGTATTTACTGTATTATGTAATAAACTAAATTATTAAAATTGGAGATACGCATAATGTAATGTTGATTACACACTACACTTTATTGAAACATTCAAACAGGGCATATAACATATAAGTATTTACTGTATTAAGTAACAAACTAAATAATTCAGATTGGATATACGCATAATATTATGTGGATTACACGCTACACTTTTTTGAAATATTCAAACAGGGCATGTATAGGTATTTACTGTATTATGTAATAAACTAAATTATTAAAATTGGAGATACGCATAATATTATGTTGATTACACACTACACTTTCTTCAAACATTTAAACAGGGCATGTTTAGGTATTTACTGTATTATGTAATAAACTAAATTATTAAGATTGGAGATACGCATACTATTATGTGGATTACACACTACACTTTCTTCAAACATTCAAACAGGGCATGTATAGGTATTTACTGTATTATGTATTATTTCTCATAATCATTCATAAAATCAAAACATTTACCACAAACCTATCCTTTCCCGATTCCCAAAAAGATCCAAAAATTTCCAATAAATATCTTAACAGTCAGAACTTATCCGATGAAGGAGTAAGGTGTCCTACCATCGGACCGAAACTCCGAACAAGCTATCCATCACTTGTAAAACTAAATTATTAGGATTGGAGATACGCATAATATTATGTGGATTACACGCTACACTTTTTTGAAACATTCAAACAGGGGATGTGTAGGTATTGACTGTATTATGTAATAAACTAAATTATTAAGATTGGAGATACGCATAATATTATGTGGATTACACACTACGTTTTCTTGAAACAATCAAACAGCGCATGCATATATATTTACTGTATTATGTAATAAACTAAATTATGGTTAAGATTGGAGATACGCATAATTTTAAGTAAATTACACCCTACGCTTTCTTGACTCATTCAAACAGAGCATGTGTAGTTGATTAACTTTATTATGTAATAAACTTAAAAAATAAGATTGGAGATACACATAATGTTATGTGGATTACACGCTTAGTTTTTTTTTAACATTTAATCTGAGTATCTATAGCTGTTTACTGTACTATGTAATAAACTAAAAAAATAGAATTGGAGATAGGCATAATGTTATGTGGATTACACCTTTACTTTTCTTTATACATTCAAACAGGGTACGTATAGTTGATTTACTGCATTTTGAAGGGACTTCAATAATTAAAATAGGAGATATAAGCTGTGTTATCTAGATTGCACGTTAAGCTTTCATGAAACGTTCAAACAGGGCATGTATAGTTGATTTATTGCATTATAAAGGGACTCAATGATGAAGATTGGAGATACGCATTTTATTGTATGGATTGCACACTAAACTTTCATGAAACATTAAAACAGGAAATGTAATATATATAATTAAATAACTGCATAATGAAACGAACTCAATAATTATGAATAAAAATACACATTTAATTATTTCCTATTTAGGGAAAATACAAAAGTGATATTTTTTCAAACAAAAGTAATTAGTCACATTCAAAAATTGAATTAAACTGTTTAAACGTTACCCCTTTTAAAACTAGGTCATTCTTTATCATTTATCTCTTTCATTATCTCTCATTTTCCTCGGCTTTACAAACGATTCACGCTGAAAACTTCATCAAATTCTTATTTTCTAGATTTAAAATTAAACTGATACGAGTTAACTTGGGTGGTTCAATTAAATATAATCGACATTCCTTAAGAGGAAATAACTAAGTTAATTTCATAACAGGGTTTAATAAATTGGCGATTTATACGTATATAAAAAAATTCTTACAGGTTTATTATGAAAATATTATAAATGCTTGTTTTTTAATTTATTAGGGAGGTATTATAAAAATGTATGTTTTTTTACATTTTTACACATTTTTACGTTGGACCTTATTAAAGAGTTAAAGAGTTTAAAATCTTTTGATTTAATATCTCTTAAATGTATTTTCTTTTGCATTGCCTTAACATACACATATATATGTATACAAAAGCACCCGGCGATAAGTAATACACATCGGGCTTAATAAAAAGACTGTCGATCATAATCGGCTAACCTCGGCTTTGTAGAGCGTCGTCTCTGTCATTCATACACGTGTTCCGTCACGATTTGTCAGTCGTTATTAAGCGTTCTAGGGACAGAGCAACTGTCTCTTTCTGAAGCCCGATGTGTATTACTTACCGCCGGGTACTGTAATTACTTGATGTAAATTTGCATACCATTTTTTTATCGGTTAATCTATTCATTATTTAATATCATTTTATGTATCACCCTTCTCACAAGGCTCATGGCCTTTTCTGAGATAACCGACTTACATCAACGAAATTTATATATGGACGCACATAAATACTATATTATAGTTAAACAGATCCGAGCTGCAGCCTCTCGCGTGATATGACAACTCTCAGCCAAAATAATGTCTTCTATTGTATTTCTGTGGTTTGTTCAAATTTTAGATCTTATTTTACCGTCTCTCTTTACACTACAGTGAATCTGGGATTGTGTGTGTGTGTATGTAAGTGTGCATTTAATTTTTTAGCAATCGTCATACATATTATAACTAACGTGCACAAGGGCATGGTCTAAAAAAACATCTGATGTCCTCGTGGCTGGGCTTGCCCTCTATTGGTGGGGATGTATGTTGACTGGAGGGATGTTTTGAGAGTGACCTAGAATTTTTGATAACTTCTCTCTTCAATGTATTTTCTTTTCCATTGCCTTGAAATGTATGTGATATTTTTTCAGGATAGATACGAGTATATACATACTATGTTGCTATCAATAAACTTTTCTTTATTTATTTGTGCACTTGAGGAAATAAAACCTCATTTTTGTGGGCATAGTATGTTCCATTCATTTACTTGATATTTAAACTCATACAAGATAGAGGCGTGATTTATTCATAATACCAAAAATTATATGTGCGGTTTGAAATTTTTCAAAATAATTCTGAAATGAATGATATAAATTATAATGTGTCGTTATATTGTTAAAAGTTAAAGCATTAACACTGTGGAGATATAGAAACATTGAGTTTTGTTTTATCAAAAACTGTTTATTTCACTTTTTGTAACGGTATAACCCTACCAGTTTCATGTCTTTCACCTCATCAGAAGGGCAGCACAAATAAAAGTGGAATAAACAGTGTTGAATAAAACAAATTACAATTTGTTGTTTTCTAACTTTAAATTAATGTCTCTCTGATCGGCGAATAAAAGCAAACCGGATTATACTTTTCAAAGTCGTTAATTGAATGATCGATTGTCCAAAACTCTTGGAATTGCTTAGCATCCGAGTTTCGACAAGGATTACCAGGCTACAAGACACATTTCTATGTGAAAATTAAATAACAAATTATTTTGCGAATTATTCCATACCTTGACTACACAGGATCGGAAATAAGTTCGCTGCAGTCTCGAATATTTAAGGAGTTAGTTGACTAGTCTAACTATGATCCGAATATCCAAGCCTTGAAATCAGTTCCTGCGTGTATTTCGAGGACTTTAGAAAAACTTTTTGAACTGCTTTTTAATTGATTTTGGTTTTTTATCTTTTTTATGGGATTTTTCCCCGTACTGAAGGAGATTGGTGAAGTTGAACCTATCTGATTTCGCTTTTTTTTAAACATTGTTTTTAATTTGTTTTTCGATGGTTTGTCTTTTGTGTTTGTATTTTTTGCGTAGTGCGGGCTGTGCGCCTGAGGACAGCCCCGTGTTATGTTAGATATATATCATTTTGTACGACGTGACACATGTTTCATTCCGATTGGTGTTGTTGTAATTGTTTAAAATTATTTTGTTTTTTTAACATATTAAGTCTTTAACCTTTTAAGTGCCGCAAGGTATTAGCATGGCTGATCCCAGAGGGCCGTAATTTTTTTAGTAAAAATAAAATCTAATAAAATTATGTTTTTTGTAGATACTCGTACATTCAAAGGATATTATGAAGACTTGCCAAATATGTACAAAATGTGTCATTTGTGCCACCGTTCACTCAGAAAAACACAACTAAAACTTTAACAAAATGTCAGGGTTATCACAGCTTATCACAGAAAATACGAAAACATACATTTATAAAATATGTGATAGAATTAAAAGCATATGTAACACGAAAATACTAATTATTTTAATAACGCATGTAAAGTAAATAATGTAACTATAAAATTATTTCAAATTTCAACGGTTACATAAGTAAAACGCAAAACTGACTAGAGACACATATTGACTGTCATGCGAAGCTTTAGGTAAATCTATGTAAATTCGAAAATATCTGTAAACTGTAATATTATAGTATTTATTCATCATGTCAATAGATGTCTCTATGTGTTTCATATTTTAGATTATTCAAATTAGTACTAAACATTGGCAAGAAACAGGCATAAAGTTGAGCGATTTAACTCGCCAATTTTTTATAGCCGACCCCACGGGCACGGCTGTAGAGAGCGAGTAAACACGCTTAAGGCACCTAGCTGGTTAATGTATAGAACATACACTACTGTCTCTTTTATTTTACATTAACGGTACAATATACCGTTTATTTATATGAATAAATAAATAAAATCTCCCGCTACGTGATATAAACACATTCGGCTTTAGGAGTAATGTATATGAAAATAAACTGTACTGTTTATATAAATAAGTGCAATAAGCATGTAAAGTTTTTATAAATAAATTGCAAGTCGCACGATTTTATATATGTAATTAAATAACTGAGAATTTATGATCGACTGACAACAGTTTGTCTTAAAGATGGATTCTAAAACGTTTTCAATATATTCCACACCCAGGTATTGAAAACATGGAGACGCTTCTGGTAACTGGTAAGAGTAAAATTTGTAGAGATAGATATTCTATCGAATGGAGGGATTCAGTTAACATAAAACTATCACTTGACTTCCATTATCGAGAGTACTTTATTCAGTAGTATGCCTTGAAAGGTGAAGAGTTGTTCGTGAAGTTGATCGTGCAGTCTCAACACTGAAATGTTGACAAAGAAAAAGTTTATTGATTACATTTTAACTTTTGCTAATTACTTTATGTATTTCTTATATTTCAGGATTCCTTGTTTGATAGAGTTTTTTCAACATATATTTATAATATGTCAATTTTAATTTATTTTGTGTATTTTCTCAGGTGGTGAGATATAAAGCCAGCTTTTTACACTAATTTTAATCTCCGGAAACTCTTATTTAATGGGAAAGGCAAAAATGGAATACTTAGCAACAGTGGTGTGTATAAACTTTTATGTGCTGACTGTGATCATTTCTATATAGGAAAGACAGGAAGATCTTTTGAAAAGAGATTTCGTGAACACAAATCCGCCTTAACAAATCCTCTAATTTATTCTGAAATGGCTAATCATTGTCACCGCGAGAATCATACTTTTTCTATCGATGATGCCAAATTCTTACATATCAGTAGTAACGGAAATAAATTGGACAGATTAGAGGCCCTAGAAATTTCTAAATCAGTACACCGATCAGAACATCTGTTGAACAGTTATTTACCCAAAATCTCTCCGCTCTTGGCCGAAATTGTCCCATGCCTTTCTCCTCTCCTCCCCCCCCCAGCCCTATACCGTTGAAGCTTGTATATCGGTGCCAGTTCGAACAGCATTTAGTCTTGTTTGCGCTCCCCTGAAGATGAGGTGAAAGCCTTGAAGCCGGTAGGGTTATACCGTCATAAAAAAGTGGAATAAACAGTGTTTGATAAAAATAAATTACAATAGTTACGAGACATGTCGCGTAGCAAAAGGAAATAAAGTTAACGGGACCCTAGACATATTAACTCGAATCAGTAATATCAAAATTTGCTAAGATGATAGTTCCCAACAGTATTTTAGAACGGACATTGATTTATGCGAGTGAAACGTAGTCACGGAACAAAACTGAAAGAAGCCGTATGTAATGCGTTTTCTGAGAAGAATACATGAATTTACAATGTATAATAGAATAAGGATTAAAACGATAAGGTAGGAATGGGAACTTGAAGACTGATGTGTTGAGGAAGATGAAAAAAAGCACTCTTAAATTATTTAAACATGTAGAACGAATGAATGAAGGATTAATAAAGCAAATTTATAGAACAAATTTGAATGAAAGGCGTTGAAGAGGAAAATTAAAGAAACAATGGTTGGATCAAGTGTATGATACTTTGAAAGAAGAAAAACTTGAAAGTAAGAGAAATCGTATGAGAATATATATTGATATACAAGAAGTGAAGAATGTGTGTCGCGATAGCAAAGTCTGGCATTCTATCCTATTTGCCTACCATGATATGTAAATGGTCTGATGGTATGTGTGTATGTAATTTATTTGAAACCCTAATTTGTCTAGTAAATTTGTTCAGGGAATTTCGAAACTTTCATTGTCGGACAAAGTTACAGCTGAAAGCTTTGATAAATTATGTAACATTTTATTTCAATTCAATTTTAAAGATAATAAATTGTTAACGTACCCCCTGAACAGCCTTTACAATGTGTAGCTTGATTATCATCTTGCGTGCCCAGTCTTCTAATGAGCTCACACCTCGCCGGGGGTAATGTTATCAACGTTACTAATGGTTACTGAAAGCTATTCGTTATTAATCTTGTACTCCGATCCAGCCCCGACTCCTTCGACCCGGCTTCCACCAGCTCTAGTTTCTTCAAGCCTGACTGCCTGGCTGTTCAAAGCGAATCGAAGGTCAGCGATAATTAATCTATATTTGCTCACAGGTACCTCGTATCTGACAGAACGGGTTATGTCGATAATTATTACATTAAAGTTTCGTTATCAGAGGCATTCACAGTTGTAATTTCGCTTATGCAAAAATTTTGAAAAAGTATTTAAAGGGAAGGTTATTTTAAATGTTGGTAGAAAACAATATACGTTGACCATATATTGCATATTTGTACTGAGAATGGCACAAAAGTTATGTTTTGCACATAAGTACTAATTTGACAATATATGTGGCGCGTCTGTACACAAAGATTCACGCATGCCATGTTATGCACATTTGTACTGAGGATTGCACATTGACCATATATTGCATATTCATAATTAGATTTGTAAAATGATTATGTTTGGCATATTCAGTGTGAGTATTGCAGATTAACCATGTTTTGCACATTTTATTGTAACTGAGAATTACACATTCGTAATGAGGATTTTAAGTTGACCATTTTTTCCACATTTATACTTAGAATAACACATTGTCCTTGCACTATATATATCATCATCATCATCATTGTCAACCAGGGTCAATCCACTGCTGGATGAAGGTCTCCCCAAGTTGACTCCAAATAGTTCGGTTTTTTGCTCGTTGATGCCATGTGATGCCGCCATGCTTCCTGATTTCATCTATCCAGCGTACTTTCGATCTTCTTCTGGGCCTCTTTATGGCTCTTGGGTACCATTGGACTATTTCGGATGTCCATCGGGAGTCTGACATTCTGGCTACTAGTCCGGCCCATTGCCACTTCATTATTTTGCACACCTTTATAACGTCTTCTACCTTTGTTATATTGCGAATACAGGTGTTTCGTTTACGGTCTCTTTTAGTTTCTCCCAACATGCATCTCTCCATGCCCTTTTGTGCGGTCCGAAGCTTTTGTGTGTTCTTTACTGTGAGCGTCCATGTCTTGCAGCCATACGTAAGTACTGGAAGAATGCACTGGTTGTAAACCCTTCGCTTCAAGGATATTGAGAGATTACTTTTGAAGGTGTTGTTCAAACGTCCAAATGAGCTCCACGCTAGTTTTGTCCTTCGTGCTATTTCCTCCGATATGCCCCCTACAAAGGAAATAAGTTGGCCCAGATACACATATTCCATATATATTCGTGCGGAGACTTGTAGAATAGTTATGTTCTGAAAATACGTACAAAAAATTACACGTTTGTCATGCTTTGCTCATTCGTACTGAATATTACAAATTAATACTGATGTTTGTACAATGGTCATGTATAGCATATTCATACAACAAATTACACATTGATCATATTCTGCATATTCATACTGAGGATTGCACAATGGTCGTGTATTACACAATCGTACCGAAGAGTTTGCAGCATTCATGTTTTGCACATGCATACTTAATTTTTCCACTGGACATTTTTGACACATTTTTTATTAAAAATTGCACGTTGACCATGTTATTCACATTTGTACTATGTGTTGGCATGAATGTTTTATATTTTTCCTTTACAAATTTATGTGCAGTTATCGTTGTCACATGTGTATTATTAACTCCTATCCTTTCCTTTACTTCTATTTCGTCTTCATTTTGGTCGAACTTCTATATATTTCCTTTCTTTCCTTATTTCACGACGTGTTTTTGTCACTGCGATAAGACAATCATTTTTCTTCGTTCAATATATTTTCACATAGTTAGTTTGGGACTTGACAAACCTTTATTTATTTAACACTTTTATTACAAATACAATCTGGTGGGCTTATTGCCTTAATAATAATCTAAATAGTTAACAATCTAAACTTGAAACTTCGACAACGGTTAGTCAAATGCTACGTTTGGTCAGTGTTATTGCATGGAGTAGAATCATGGACCCTCGAAGTAAGTAGTATGAACCGACTGGAAGCATTCGAAAGCATCACAAGGGTTCTTCAAAGAGCCAAAGTCGATAGAGAGTTGCTGACTAATATTAAAATCCGAAAGGTGTCCTACTTGGGTCATGTACTTAGAGAACCAAAGTACAAATTACTGCACCTGATCATCCAAGGCCAAAGAGGTGTTGGCAGGAGGCAAATCTCCTGGCTCCGCAATCTACGTGATTGGACTGGCATAAGAGGCGTTGGGGATCTTTTTCGGGCTACCGGGGACAAAGATATCTACTCTCAAGTGATATTTAACGTTGGCGGGAACTGACATGACACTGAGAAGAAGAGGAAGAAGGGCTTATTGCCAGGCGGCAATCTCTTTTAACCAACCAGGCAAAAGTAAATGAAGCAAGTTACATGGATGCATAAATAATTCAAATGGCTATCCATCCCCACGAAATCCATAAACACATACGTGAGCATATGCCCACGAGCCCCACAAAGACGGACAATCACCCGAACATTCTTTTTCATATTAAGTGAGATATCATCAATCAAAAGAAAAGGAAGGGATGGTGGAGAGGAAAGGAAAAATCTGGAATAAAACACGTTATTTTACTGACTAGAAATTAAGAGTTTTTTCAGTCACTTCTAAAAGCATACCAAAGACGGAGCGAGTCTTATATAAACATTATATTACTAATTAAAACCTGTCAATACTGGTGCAGGTAATTTTTGCATTTAAATTGACGCAATCGTCTCTTTTGTTTAGCAAATGCATTTTTTTTCTCAACCATCGTATCATTTTGATCAATAATAAAAAGTATATAGTGCCTTAAATTATAAACTTATCTCTCTTTTAGGTAGTTTTTAACAAAATTACGAATTAACAATTGCCTCACTGTGATGGATAGTGAGTGACCAGGACTTATTATTTGATTATTCGACGTTTTAATACATAATAAAATGATTTTTATAGCTAATTACAAAAAATAACCTGGCAGATTTTGCATTATTTTAATTTAAAACATAAATTTTTCACTGGACGCTTAGCTTTCAGCATCGTGGCTGGCGGATTTTTTTAGCACAGTAAGGGAAGTGTTAAACTCGTTTCAGGAATATAACTTCAAATTTTTAATAATATAAGATTGGAGTTCAACGAAAATCAAAAATTTGTATACGAGTATACTCGTATATTATTGACAGAAATATTCACATCAACTTTTAACAGCCAATTTATTTTTTTTAGGTAGCAAAAGTTTAAAAGGGTGAGAGTGATATATTAATCTAATAATTTAGCGTTAATATTATCAATGTTTGAATAGTCAAGCACCCCCATATTGTATAATAAGTTATCTTTTTATTTTCCCCATATTGTAAAGCAGATGTAACACATAGAATTAGTGTGGGATGGATGAAGTTTAGATCAATGACGAGATTTCTATGTGATCCGAAAATACCAGTAAAGTTAAAAGGAAAAGTAAACCAAACGATTGTCAGACCCGCACTCTTCTATGGCTCCGAATGCTGGACGATGTATAACTCTTACTCTAGGCAACTAGAAACTGCTGAAATGCGCATTCTAACATGGTTACCTGGTGTGTCCCTAATAGACAAAATAAAAAGCTCACACATTCGTGGAAGCCTAGGTGTTACAGACATCAACAGCAAGATGGAGGAGAGGTGGTTGAGATGGTATGGGCACGTTGGACGCAGAGCACCCGATCACATTGTGAACCAAGCAATTTCCATGGATCTTCCTCAACAATCAGAGGAAGACCAAAGAATTCATGGGTGGTGCAAAAAGATAACCTGATGCAGAGGCATGACCTGGGGGACGTAGTCCGGGACAGAATAGCATACAACCTGAGGACGAGGAGAGCTGACCCCAACAGTCTTCGCAGACAGTGAGTTGGGATGTAGCCAGGGAGAAAACCCATTCAAATAATTAAATGCGCATTCTAAGATGGTCAGCTGATGTGTCCCTAATAGACAAAATAAAAAGCTCACGCATTCGTGGAAGCCTAGGTGTTACAGACATCAACAGCAAGATGGAGGAGTGGCGATTGAGATGGTATGGGCACGTTGGACGAAGAACACCCGATCGCATTGTGAACCAGGCAATCTCCATGGATCTTCCTCGAATAACAATCAGAGGAAGACCAAAGAATTCATGGATGGTGCAAAAAGATAACCTGATGCAGAAGCACGGCCTGCGGGACGTAGTCCGGGACAGAAGAGCATACAACCTGAGGACGAGGAGAGCTGATCCCAACAGTCTTCTCAGACAGTGAGTTGGGATGTAGCCAGGGAGAAAACCCATTTAAATAATTAAATGCGCATTCTAAGATGGTCAGCTGATGTGTCCCTAATAGACAAAATAAAAAGCTCACGCATTCGTGGAAGCCTAGGTGTTACAAACATCAACAGCAAGATGGAGGAGTGGCGATTGAGATGGTATGGGCACGTTGGACGCAGAGCACCCGATCACATTGTGGACTAGGCCATCTCCATGGATCTTCCTCGAATAACAATCAAAAGAAGACCAAAGAATTCATGGGTGGGGCAAAAAGATAACCTGATGCAGAGGCACGGCCTGGGGGACGTAGTCTGGGACAGAAGAGCATACAACCTGAGGACGAGGAGAGCTGATCCCAACATTTATCTCAGACAGTGAGTTGGGATGGAGCCAGGGAGAAGATATTGTAGTGTACTTTATGTTTTTAACATTAATATTTCACTATTCAACAGTAATCTTTCTCTTCCAAACAAATACATATGTTTCATAATAAGTTCATGCCTTATTATTGTATCGCAAAGCTATCAAATAATTTTAAAAAAATATACATATCGAAACAATGACATTATTTCAATAGTAATAAACAATAAACCGGTGCCATGACAACACCTATTGTTACATCTGGACGTGAGTATAATGAACCGGTGCCATGACAACACCTATTGTTACATATGGACGTGAGTATAATACAACCGATTTTTAATATTTGATGACGATATACGTAAAGCTGAAAATGAAAGCGAAGCTATATCTAGATACTCATAATGGAATCTTAGTACCAATATAAGTATGCACAAGCACAAATTATTAATCGTCTCCATCACCACATCTCAAAAGAGTCTATTATCGATCTTTCTCTGACTCTTGCAGTCTTTTTAAGTTTCTAATACATGCAAAGACATCCTTATTTTTACTGTACATGTACGAGTATATATCTATATGACTATTTTTAACGTAATTTTAAATATGTAGCACTAGGCCACCCTTGATTTTCTCATCTATACCCTCTACATTCTTTTATATTCAACTTATCCCTTTTTAAAGCCTCCCCCTCTGCTATCCTCTTCTGAGAATAAAACATGAAGGTTATCAAATCCATCAAAGATTCTGAAAATTTCAAGACCCTGACTAACTGATGAAAATCTACCCTACTCTTTGTTCAGAACCAACTCTAAGGGGAGAACCGCCCATTCACTGAACTGATTATTCCATCTTGCGTGTAATAAAATATTGTGAAAACTTTTTTTTATATATTAACAGGAATAAAAACGTTTTATTTTCATTATTTCTTTTCATAATTTGATAAATAAATTATTTTATTAATTCGTTAGGTACTCTTTAATATATCTCAATGGGAATACTAACATATTAAAGAACGTGACAAGAAAACAACTTTATCTTCGGCCTCATTGATCGATCTTTCGAGTTTAGAACTACCGAAGTAAGCACGGAACTCGCAGTTTACATTCGCACGTGCTAGAAATACTATCGCACGTGAAGGAGCAACACAACTTGCTCACATCTACAGTGCGAGTATTGTTACCAGACGAACTTCACTAGATTGGGACCCTTTTTGTTTACTATTTTTTTGGTACAGTCGGGAATTAAGCTCGAGACCCTCGAATGGATATTCATTGTCTTACCAACAAGATACGGTGGTCTTCAATAAGCGGGCATCGAGTATAGGATTCTGTCATTGTTTTATAGAAAATAAAAATTATACGCTTAATTGCTACTGTAGGGACTACGGTCGTCCCTGAATATTGTCAACACGCACGGTCAACGACCGACGAAACGACCTTCGGACATGTCCAAAGGTCGCATATCAGAACATTAATATTGTTTACCCGCAAATACTATTTACGATACATTCCACAGTAGAAAGAGAACGCATCGCGCTGTCTCGCCGTTTTGGCCAACAAATTATCTACCCACAATATTATTCGCAACGTCTGCAACCATATCTACACGCACAGGAGTGAGATAAAAATATATTGCGGGCGCACTCACGCGCCCCGTACTGAAATGTATATATACCTACTTACCGATAAATAAAGCATCACTTATTATTAATCATTTGACCATTCATTGCTGTTTACTATTCATTGATTGTTCACTCTCACTTTCCGCATTGCTAATCGACGTATTTTATTTTAAATACCAAACAATCAAAATCATCAGCACGTCCAACAAGGACATCCGCTAAACTACTATAATACAGGTCCAAACATTTCTGATCTGTACAAGTAAGAGCGAGTTTAGACAGATACTATGCTAGCCACGTCCTTTCAATGGCCAGGCAATTTTTCAGTTGATAAACTTTGATACACCTTCCCTCAGCGGTATGACATCTAGAGTCAATAAAAGACGTGTGGTTTCGTTACATTTTAAAACAAAGTTTCTTTCAAAGAAGGGAAAAACACTGGCGAAAAATCAACGACGTTGAGATACAAGTGCTATTGTATAAATGAAGAATATTCTACGTTATATTCCATATTAAAAGTTTGGACCTAAACAGTTTCAGTAAGCCAGATAATCTATTGAAGTAAACACTCGGAATTGCTTACCAGTAGGAGTACTCACTCCAGAAAATGAAGAATACATTGTTGTTTATAGTTAAGACATTAACGTTGTGGAGGTTTAAAGACATTGTAATTTATTTTTATCAAACACTGTTTATTCCACTTTTTTGTAACGGTATAACCCTACCGGTTTCAAGGGTTCTACCTCATCTTCAGGGGAGCACAAACAAGACTAAATTCTGTTCGAACTGGTACCGATATACACGCTTCAACGGTTGGGGACTGAGAGGTAAGGCAGGCATGGGACGATTTCGGCCAAGAGTGGAGAGATTTTTGGGACATAACTATTTACCAGCTTTTTACACTAATTTTAATCTCCGGAAACTCTTATTTAATGGGAAAGGTAAAAATGGAATACTTAACAACAGTGGTGTATATATACTTTTATGTGCTGACTGTGATAATTTCTATATAGGAAAGACAGGAAGATCTTTTGAAAAGAGATTTCGTGAACACAAATCCACCTTAACAAATCCTCTAATTTATTCTGAAATGGCTAATCATTGTCACCGTGAAAACCATACTTTTTTCATCGATGATGCCAAATTCTTACATATCAGTAGTAACGGAAATAAATTGGACAGATTAGAGGCCCTAGAAATTTCTAAGTTGGTACATCCGAACATCTGGTAAAGAGTTATATCCAAAAAATCTCTCCGTTTTGGGCCGAAATCGTCCCATGCCTCCTTTAATCCTCAGCCCCCAACCGTTGAAGCGTGTATATCGGTACCAGTTCAAAGATAATTTAGTATTGCTTGTGCTCTTCTGAAGATGAGGTGAAATCCTTGAAACCGGTAGGATTATACCGTTATAAAGAAGTGGAATAAACAGTGTTTGATAGAAATAAATTACAAAGAATACATAGAAGTCTGTGGTGTTGAAATAATTATCCATTATTCTAAAAAACGTATTGAACTTACAGGGTGACTCGATTGATTTTTTTTATATTTCATTCTTCCACCTTTTTTATATCCTCAGGCTGTAAAATTTATGAACTTACTAAGTAACTTAATAATTCACCAAATATAAGAAGTGACACGCAGTGGTAAAACTAAAACTGTAAGTAGCTCTTAAATGTTTCCATAGCTGACAACTCTCGCAGAAACAGGCCTACGCTTTGAGTAACAAAACTGATCGGGAAATCTCAATATAATTATGCGTGAGAGCGTTAACAATAAAGTGAAAATCATTAGGAAGTCCCTCTACTTAGAGGTGCGTAAAAAATACTAAAAGTTATAGCGACGTGACTGTGGAGCACTTTGTTGGTGATCCAATTATTAACTCACTTGCTAACTAAGCTAACATCATGTATTTGAGATCCTTTTTGTAAAAATATTTAAAATTTCAAGTTATTTAACAAGTTTTTATACATTTCATGTTAGTTATATAAAATAAAAAGACACAAACTCAAATCAACTTAACTTAAGGCCATGGAAATGAAATATGATTTCCATCAAAACCTTCAGATTAATTAGTTAAGAGAGTGTCAGTGAATAATTTCGTGTTCAACCCGCTATAACTTGCATATAATTCATCTTAAACGCCATTCATTCATATAATTTACTAACTGGCAAGTTTCCTAGAACGCGAAAAATTATCTTTAAATACACCATGGTTAGTAGGATTTAAAAAAAGAGTTTTAAATTATGGTATTTATGTTATGTGGATGTTTTAAAGTTTAAAACTTTAAAATATTAAATATATACTTATAATTATAAATCATTTAAAATGTGTATGATAGGTGAGTTGATAGTTTTAAATGTATAGAGTTATCAATCAAATTAATATGACTAAAACATGTTGACAGATTAAAACAGTAAAATAAGAATTAATGAAGGGTCATTTAGAGAGTAACATATCTTCTCATCAAGGGCGTTCTATATTAGGATTTGAACTCACTTTACTATTAAAAACAGATTAAAAATATTACAAAATAAATATAATATGTAGATTGAGTGTTAGGATAGAAACGTGGTGGCTGCGTCCATTAGAATACATACTTCCTCACATCTGCATATAATTAGAAAAACTTACGTGGTAAAGAAACTGTAAAAAATGTATCAAGGAAAAACGAAGATCAAAGAAAAACATTGTAGATTTTCAGGTATTTAATAGCAGTACATTCGAATTTAAATTTAGTGTAGTGTTCATAATCACAAATTTTGATAACACCTCATATGAAGGGTTGTTTCCAAGTGCTTTCCTAAAATGCATACGCAACTCATCTCTAAGATGGAAAGAGGCAGACCATTCCATGCCTCAGAACCAGCAATGCCAATAGCTCTACCATAATTCAATCTGATGGTCTGGTAAATTTTCTTCTTAGATTGATCGCGTTAGAAAGCACCCATCAACATACCTAAATGACTGTGAATATATGTGTATAATATACGAGTATATGTGTATAATATGTTTGGGTTATATGCACTATTATTTATTTAACTTATTTTTTTTTCCTCTATGTAATTTTTCTTCTTTTTTAATGTCTTGTATTTTCAAAGTAATTGGGCTAAGCCTGTTTTGAAAAAAATAATAAATACCTCGCCTTATTGGATCGATTCTAAACGATCAATTTATTCGATTCTAAACAATCAATTAAAACGAAATCGACTTCAAAAGTTCAACTATTTTTATAAAGGATATCTTTCATACGGCATTTATGTAAAATGTTTAGTTTTTAGGCGTTACAATAAACTTGATATAATATTTTATATTGAAAGTTATCAAATCTTACGAGAGGCAGCAACTCAGATTTTATGTGTAAATTTCGAAAGTAAGTCAACTGTCTTAGAACAGAAAATGAGTCTAGTAAGACGATTTATAAAGACAATTTATCTTGTGTAGAGAAAATTATGTAAACAGTTTGATATTTAAATATGATCCAAGAAATTTAACGCCCTTGTGCGTGGCAGACTTCGTATCTGTATAAGGCCTACCTCCGTCCTGCTCTATTTTTTAGCAGTTCCCGACTTAGTAGAGTTGTTCAAACTGTGCGTTAGAATATTCAGGAAGTCAACAGTGACGGTAAAGTGGTGTGAAAGTATTTATATTATATAAAGTGGCTGACGTATTATATACATTTTCAAATAAATAATATAAATCAGCAAAAAAACTTCCTAATGTATGCGTTGTATCACTTATAATATATCTAAGTGGTTTTTGGCGTACTTTAGATACATGAGCGTATTTTGATTCAAAAAATGATCAAAACAAATAATAAATAACGATAATGCATGTTAAAATGTAGTGTTCTTATTAAAAATATTTTGTAACACATTGATGGAACAATTAAATAATAACACTTTTTTCTTATAAAATCTTAAATATGTTTCACTGTTACGTAAGTCTACCTGGGAAAATATGTTTCACTGTTACGTAAGTCTACTTGGGAAAATATGTTTCACTGGTACGTAAGTCTACTTGAGAAAATATGTTTCACTGTCACATAAATCTACTTGGGAAAATATGTTTCACTGTTACGTAAGTCTACTTGGGAAAACATGTTTCACTGTTACGTTAGTCTACTTGGCCAAATATGTTTCACTGTTACGTAAGTCTACTTGGGAAAATACGTTTCACTGTTACGTAAGTCTACTTGGGAATATATGTTTCACTGTTATGTAATTCTACTTGGGAAAACATGTTTCACTGTTATGTAAGTCTACTTGGGAAAATATGTTTCACTGTTACGTTAGTCTACTTGGCCAAATATGTTTCACTGTTACGTAAGTCTACTTGGGAAAATACGTTTCACTGTTACGTAAGTCTACTTGGGAATATATGTTTCACTGTTATGTAATTCTACTTGGGAAAACATGTTTCACTGTTATGTAAGTCTACTTGGGAAAATATGTTTCACTGTTACGTAAGTCTACTTGGGAAAACATGTTTCACTGTTACGTTACTCTACTTGGCCAAATATGTTTCACTGTTACGTAAGTCTACTTGGGAAAATACGTTTCACTGTTACGTAAGTCTACTTGGGAATATATGTTTCACTGTTATGTAATTCTACTTGGGAAAACATGTTTCACTGTTATGTAAGTCTACTTGGGAAAATATGTTTCACTGTTACGTAAGTCTATTTAGGAAAACATGTTTCACTGTTACGTAAGTCTACTTGGGAAAATACGTTTCACTGTTACGTAAGTCTACTTGGGAATATATGTTTCACTGTTATGTAATTCTACTTGGGAAAACATGTTTCACTGTTATGTAAGTCTACTTGGGAAAATATGTTTCACTGTTACGTAAGTCTATTTAGGAAAACATGTTTCACTGTTACGTAAGTCTACTTGGGAAAATACGTTTCACTGTTACGTAAGTCTACTTGGGAATATATGTTTCACTGTTATGTAATTCTACTTGGGAAAACATGTTTCACTGTTATGTAAGTCTACTTGGGAAAATATGTTTCACTGTTACGTAAGTCTACTTAGGAAAACATGTTTCACTGTTACGTAAGTCTACTTGGGAAAATATATTTCACTGTTACGTAAGTCTACTTGAGAAAATACGTTTCACTGTTACGTAAGTCTACTTAGGAAAACATGTTTCACTGTTACGTAAGTCTACTTGAGAAAATACGTTGCACTGTTAGGTAAGTCTACTTGGGAAAATATTTTTCACTGTTACGTAAGTCTACTTGGGAAAATATGTTTCACTGTTACGTAAGTCTACTAAGGAAAATTTGGTAGCTTTTTGTAATAAACTTACATATATGTTACAGTATTAGCTGTGGGACGACTAAGGTCTGAGTGAATGTGATGGAATACAAGTAGCCTGAACGAGTGGACTTGTTTTTGCTAAATAATTAGTGTAAGAATTGTTATCTAGTTATAAGTACAATAGTATGTAGGTGTAAATTATTTCTAAGAAATCATGTATTAAGATTAAAAAAAATAAAAATAAAATGACATGTAGGAAAATAAGATTAAGTAAGTTCATAAATTATAATATATAAATTAGATTAGTTAAGTAGTAAATTTGTATATAGGTATCTATATAAAAAATATTTCTAAAATATATTATGTTGTTTAATAAAAAAATAAAAAAAGACATATAGAACTTAAATAAAATATTAATTCAAACCAACTATTACTACTGTGTTAGTGTATCTAACATGTACGTCTATCTTCACGTTAGTTTAAGATATTTTAGTTTAAATTTTAAATGAATTGATTTGATATTTATATTAAAATTAATTTTGAAATGGAATTATTTAACTCATAAATGTGAAATAATGTTGCACAATAAACTGAAATTAAAGTGGTAGGCCTGTTTAATTTTTACTTCAGTTTGGCAATGCTTTTTTTAAAGCGAAACTTAACTACCATTTTAATTTTAACAAATTTAAGTGTTAAATAATTCTTTTAAGAAGTATTTAGTTGATTTTTTTCTCTTTGTTATTTCTTATATATATAAAATGGAAACAAAATATCCTTACCACGACGTTGAGCCCAGGGATGGGAAAAACTTTCATGACCGGTTTCTCCTTGGGCACGTACCGGTAGAACTCTCGGTCGCCCCGGTACCACTTGACCGAGTACAAGATGTCGGACTCGATGTCGTACTGGCAACGCAGAGCGGCCTCGGCGCCCCTGCGTACGGCGGCCGGAATTGAAATCCGCACGTCTCTCAGACAGTTGCTAACCCCTGGAATATCAATTTTGTTTTGTTAGTCGAAGAATGTTATTTAAATATATTTTCAAAAGCTGTTAACAGCTTATTTCAGCCCTTAAAATGTTTAACATACAAAAATATATAATTAATATCCAGTGCGCGTGAATACAGAAATATTTGATACTATTGTACAATAAAAGTATAAACATCGAATCTATAACATGATTTATATAACTTGCAGTAAAAAATATGAACACATGCGTAACAGGTCAGGGATAAGATACCCCAGAGATTTGATAAATAAATATATTTAGAAAAAAAACATATTTTACACATTTCAAAGAACACGCTCAATATATAATGTATTATTTCTTCTTCTTTACAGATTAAAAAAAGATTCCACATTAATTAAAACATATTCAACATAACAAAGCTACACATGTTGGGCAATCAATATACCCATTATATGAACTTTCCTTTGTCTATGACTAAATTCAGGAGTAAAGTGATACAGTTTTTCTTACAAAGATGAATTGGTTGAACTGTATATATTAATGTTGTTCGACTAATATATCATATTTTGCCTATTGTATGACACTGTTTACATGTCAATTCAATTTATAGTTATTTTTATTTTATCTTTTAGCCGTTGAAATAAAATATATAAAATATAAATATTTTTGAATGGAAAAACAAAAAGAATATTAATAAATAATAATCGAAATGAAAGGATCAAACTATACTTATTTACATTAGAAAATCTGGAAATTATTTATTTTGGAAAAACAAGTTTTAATATAATCCAAATATAAGCAAGCAACCACATATGTATATATACTATCACGCCATATCCGATTATTCAACCTGAAGAGAGCCTTGAGGTAGAAGTAAGAAACACGTGTCGCAGTGATAAATGTAATTAATAGAGTAACACAGTATTTTATTGTTAAATTTTCCAGTACAATATTTGTCATAGTTTTCAGTTAAATTCACATGACTTTTAAAACGCAATAATATAAATCGTTAAAAAAAATATCTCATAAAACTATTAAAAACTATAACAAGAAACCGAAATATACAGAAAAAAATACGGAAATGTTGCAGTCTCTTTGAGTATTCGATGAGATGCGAATTCCGACGCTCCAAAGCCATTCTATTCCATACGAAATTACCAGCCTCCCTAACAGACCAAGTAAGAAAAGAGGGTATATAGTATTAGCCTGACCTGCCTCTACAAAGGGGTGCATGGCCGCGCATCAACCAATCAAACGACCATGCGGAAAATAGCTGGTTCCAGCCCTGCTCTCTCCTCTCGAATAACATAGGATTTTTTTCGCCTAATATTCATAGGTATAGTTAGTTATACGTATGACTTCAGTCATATATATTCTTTAAAAAAAAAACGCTATGTCTCACTTAGGCGTGCCATATGACAAGTACAGCGGTGTGGCCGGTGAGTTTGCTGGTGTGCAACGGCCTCTCAAAAAGGTGCATGGATGCTGAAGAGGCTAAATATATGTGTTGAGATAGAAAAGTCTGGCGTTTTGTTCTCTCTGCCTATCCTAACAGGGAAATGGTATGTTGGTGTATATCAGAGATGGCCTAACAGGTCGATCGCAAAGCAATTTTTGGTCGATCGCGGCCGTCTTCGTAACTTACAATATGGTGTGCGATGTGGCCAAATCTCATTACACACATACACTTGAACGCTGTCAATCAACTATCCATATTTAATATGTGTACTATATATGTCTACTCCAAATCTCATTACACACATACACTTTAACGCTGTCAATCAACTATCTATATTTAATATGTGTATATGTCTACTCCAAATCTTATTACACACATACACTTTAACGCTGTCGGTCAACTATCTATATTTAATATGTGTATATGTCTACTCCAAATCTCATAACATACATACACTTTAACGCTGTCAATCAACTATCTATATTTAATATGTGTATATGTCTACTCCAAATCTCATTACACACATACACTTTAACGCTGTCAATCAACTATCCATATTTAATATGTGTATATGTCTACTCCAAATCTCATTACACACATACACTTTAACGCTGTCAATCAACTATCTATATTTAATATGTGTATATATGTCTACTCCAAATCTCATTAAACACATACACTTTAACGCTGTCAATTATGTGTATATGTCTACTCCAAATAAATGTACGTGTATGGTTGTTATTTAACATGTATGTTTAAGTTTTCTTTTCCGTTACACATTTTTTTAACGAAGTAAATTCCGCTCACGCTTAATTATAAATTTTTAAGTGTCTTTTTTTAACACGTAAGTTACTCGTATGTGTCAACGTGTTATATCTCGCAAATTTGAAAGGTAGATCTAGACAATTTTTTTTTCGTAAAATATAGATCGCTGCAACATACAAGTTGGCTACCCCTGGCATATATTTATATAAATCTATCACGTAAATAATATCCAAAAAAACACACAATTTAATGTTTCTTCATCTAAGGTCACACTTGTAGCTGGTATTCATATATAGAATTTACTTATTTATTTTTATCACTGTAACATAATTTTATATCTTAATTAAGTTAAACAAAACCCGTGTTAAAAAGTGATTCAATCTCTTAACTACGCGAATTAATTCCAAACACAAAACTTTGTCTTTCTTTTATATCGAAATATTGTTTTTTCCCAACTTCTTAAACTCACCCCGTCATCTTAAGAACAGAGATTATAAAACGAAAGCTATTTCGAAAAGTTTAAATTTATTCACTTATAATTAAGCTTTAAAATTTTGAGTTTGCTTGAATAAATTAAAAAGTGATTTACCGGTGCTTTTCACAGACGGACTGATTTGATACCATTTTCTGGTTGTAACGGACGAAAGTAACGGACGAATAGGTCGCCCGAAGGCTCCACAGGACAGTAATTGATTACTTTAGCCTGAACTATGAGGATAAGCAAGGAAAATCCTTGGAAAGTTTTCCAGATGCTCTCCTGAATCTTGAATGTACTAAGTTTGAAGAGCCAAAGAGTTTTTAATAACATTCAAATTTCATTTGTTATGAAAGTTAAATTGTTATTTGAAACAGGTGATTTTTTTTTTGCATTCAGATCTAAGTTTGAGAATAGGTTATCGTTTTATTTTTTTCAGATGCTCTCTTGAATCTTGAATGTACTAAGTTTGAAGAGCCAAAGAGTTTTTAATAACATTCAAATTTCATTTGTTATGAAAGTTAAATTGTTATTTGAAACAGGTGATTTTTTTTTGCATTCAGATCTAAGTTTGAGAAAAGGTTATTGTTTTATTTTTTTCCATGATTTTATTGCGTTTATGAGTCTTTCAGAAAAAAAATATGTTTTAGAATCAAATAAAATGGGTTGATTATTATTGTATGAGAAAAGGTAGAACGAAGACATCCGAAATGTTCGAACTCTGTGGCCAAGTTGGTAGCACGCTTGTCTTCCAATATGACTATTGCGAGTGCTTTTTCCATACATCTTCCTAATAAAAAAATAATGGTCCCAGTCTGGTTTCACTTAAGGCACAGTTAACATTTTTATCGTTCAATGGAAGAGATTGCCATGTGACACTAAAGCCCCTAGATTTTAATATAAAAAACGATGGTATAATACTCTACAATATATTAATAAAATAGACATGGTAAGATTATCAAAGGTTTGTTTTAATGGGTAGGAAATGTGAAGAGAAGGAATGAAGACGCAAAACCTAAGAAAACTAGCTTAAGTGGGCCTGATTTTTCCAAGCAGGTCAATTGGGACATTTTAACAAAATAATATTGTGAATGACGAGATGTATGAATGTTGAGAAAGCCATAGTTACATGTTTGTAGGGAAAAATGTAGAGATCTGTTATCTTTGCCTACCTCGTAAGGGTCACATTGTGAAGATATGTTTCATAAGAATATATACTCGAACTGAACGGTATCAAAATCTAATTAGTCCACAAGTGTTTTTTGTTCCAAGTTTTAATGTATAGGAGTAATACGTGGACGTTGAAAAATACTGAAACGAGTCAAATAAATGCTATAGAAATGTGGGCACTTAGAAGAGTATATGGGTTGACCATGTATGACAGAGTGAAATTAATGTGAACTGACGGCTGATGTGTTGAGTAAAAATATATAGTGACCATATACGACAGAGTGAGATGAATGTGAACTTACGGCTGATGTACTGAGTAAAAATATATAGTGACCATATACGACAGAGTGAGATGAATGTGAACTTACGGCTGATGTGTTGAGTAAGAATATATAGTGACCATGTATGTCAGAGTGAGATGAATGTGAAATTACGGCTGATGTGTTGAGTAAGAATATTTAGTGACCATGTATGACAGACTGAAATGAATGTAAACTTACGGCTGATGTGTTGAGTAAAAATATATAGTAACCATGTATGACAGAGTGAGATAAATGTGAACTTACGGCTGATGTGTTGAGTAAGAATATATAGTGACCATGTATGTCAGAGTGAGATGAATGTGAACTTACGGCTGATGTGTTGAGTAAGAATATATAGTGACCATGTATGTCAGAGTGAGATGAATGTGAAATTACAGCTAATGTGTTGAGTAAGAATATATAGAGTGACCATATATGACAGTGAGATGAATGTGAACTTACGGCTGATGCGTTGAGTAAGAATATATAGAGGGACCATGTATGATAAAGTGAGATGAATGTGAACTTACGGCTGGTGTGTTGAGTAAGAATATATAGTGACCATGTAAGACAGAGTGAGATGAATGTAAACTTACGGCTGATGTGTTGAGTAAGAATATATAGAGTGACCATGTATGATAAAGTGAGATGAATGTGAACTTACGGCTGGTGTGTTGAGTAAGGATATATAGTGACCATGTAAGACAGAGTGAGATGAATGTGAACTTACGGCTGATGTGTTGAATAAGAATATATAGAGTGACCATGTATGATAGAGTGAGATTAATGTGAACTTATGGCTGATGTGTTGAGTAAGAATATATAGAGTGACCATGTATGACAGAGTGAGATGAATGTGCACTTACGGCTGATGTGTTGAGTAAAAATATATAGTGACCATATACGACAGAGTGAGATGAATGTGAACTTACGGCTGATGCGTTGAGTAAGAATATATAGAGTGACCATGTATGACAGAGTGAGAGAATGTGAACTTACGGCTGATGTTTTGAGTAAGATGAAGTAGAGCACTGTGAAATGGTTTAAGCTGAGGGAAAACTAAAAAAAACAAATATGAATAGAAAGAAGTGTAGAGGAAGGCCTAGGAAAGTATGGTTTGATTAAGTGAATGATATTTTGAAGAAAGAATAAGTAAGAATGAAGATAGGATCTGTACGAGAAGGTGTATGGACATGAAAGAGGCGAAATATGTGCAACGAGATAGGTAATTCTAACGTTATTCTATAAGAATAAAAGGGATAAAATTTCCTTAGATCTTCGGGAGTTACGAGTAAGTCGAGATACGCGAAAATACGCCTGAAGATACGTGTTGAACCCCTATGAGTTGAAATATGTCAGTGGACTTGGTTGAGACAGATCAAGGAAATGTGGGGAGACAGTTGGACTGTCAGATCTTTCCCGAGTGGGGCTTGACACATTTGTTTGCCCGATAAGTAACTTGAACCTGATTTAAAATAGATAAGGAGAAGAGAAAATTGTGGAGCTTAAAATACAACTACAACTTTTTCGGATTCAACATTTTTAACATAATGCCGAAGAGTATTAAAAATTCCAAGAATACCTGATATTTTCGTTGTTAAGGGAAAGGCAACATTGAAATAAGGGTAGCGATAAGATAAACGGAGCAGATAATATGATATGCAATCTCAGCGCTACAACAAAAGTATAAAAAAATATTATACGTATTCGTGTGTTGATCCCCACTTTGACTTATGGAAGTGAAACTAGGACTTAGACGAATAATGATAAAAGTAAGATTAATGATATGAAGGTGCATACACAAAGAAAAGTTTGTGCAGTCTCAATGTATGAAAGAATGCAGATTGAATTTATCAGAAATGTATGCATATAAAGGGTATTTTTTTAATTCTTGGATAAAACACAGATGGCGTCGAGAACTTGCCTGAGTCTAATGACGTTTGAGAAGTGTAATTAATGTATGACATTTATAAAAATGGAATCGTATACAATACAACAACGCGTTCAAATTATTGAATTAATTTATGTATTCTAATCTCCGGAAACGGGGATGTTAATTGGCCACCAAGATCATGTGATCTGACACCGTTGGACTATTTTCTCTGGGGTTACGTGAAAAACCAGATCTATAAGACTGACCCCCAATCAATTCCTGAGCTGAAGGACGAAATTATTCGCGTTATTAGTGTGTTAGAATCGCAATTATGCCAAAATGTCATCGAGAATTTTTACAAAAGAGTGGACATCTATGGAGCTGTAAGAAATGGACATTTGGCGGATATTGTTTTTTTATTTAAATGTTATACAATGTACTTGAATGACTAATAATTTTTTTTTAAATCAAATCAAATTGTGTTTTATTCAAGAATTATAAAAATAGAATTAAAAAAAACGCACAATTTAAAAGATCCTTCATAAAATTTATGTTTTAGGTGAGATGAAGAAATAAGTTTTTATATGGTTTGGACATGAAGACCAAAAAAAATACGAAATAATGCTTAGCGAGAATATAAATCAGAAATGCACGGTGCGCGTGTAAGAGGTAGAACGAGGAAAACGTAGCTAGTTCAAGTGGATCAATTTTTTTTTAAAGTAGAAAGGGAAGTATGAACAATAGAATATTACGCATGATGAAATGTATGAATCTGGAGGAAGCCATGTTGTGTACATGGATAGAAAAAAATGCAAACCTATTATTTCTGCCTAAATTCTTAATTAATAAATCGAGAATTAAAATATGGTTAAATCTATTGTTATAAAATAACTGTGAAATTCTCAAAGAAAATCACAACAATAATAAAAAAGAGTAATTTATATAACGCCAACTAGAGGACTAATTCTCATCAAGGGCGCTCTAACTCAGGATGTAAATCTACGATTATTAAAATATTTAAAATTGTATAAAACAAATCTCATATAAGTTGGTTGGAAGAATCGGAAGGCAGTGACCACAATCCTTAAAACAAAAACAAAAAACAGATGCATGAAACTCTCGCGCCGTAGAAGAGAAACTTCTTAGCTCCTAGGAAAAGTTGATTTTATACATTGTTTTTTTTTCCATTTGTTAACGATGTTTTTTTTAAGGATTAGGACATGGTTATATGGAATTTAATTCAAGAAAATCTCTCTTAATCAAATAAAAAAAAAGAATAGGTATGTTTATTTTTAATAATTACAATTTTAATAATAAATAATAATTTTAATAATAATATAATACACTTAAAATATAAAATAAATATTTTTTAATATTAAATAAATTAATATTTTTATGTTATTAATTACTAAATTAATTATTTTTAAATAATTATTTATTTATTATTTTAATTATATTATTAATGATATTATTATATTAAATTATTATTTAATTTTATTATAATTAATAATTATATAATATTATTATAATTATTAATATTATAATAACGTACATATATATTATTATAACTTTATATTAAATATAAATTATATATTGAATAAATATTAAAATCAATATCAAATAAAATAAAATAAAATAATTTAATATTAAATGAATTAATCATCATTTAATTTATTAAAATAAAAATAATACAAAACAAAAAAGATTTATTTTTAATAATAAATACTAATAATTTTAATAATAAATAATAATTTTAATAACAATAAAATTTACTTAATAATATTAAAACAACATTAATTATTATTAATAATAAATAATTATTAATATTCAAATAATCAATAATAATTTATTCATAAATAAAATATTTAATAATAATAAATAATAATAATATAATACACCGTTTCACTTTTCGTGACGTTCAGGCTAATTTGCCCTACCGCGCCCATAGAAGTTTCACTTCAAAAAGAATATTATAAAAATAAAATAGTTCTTCGTAAAAGGTAGTACGCAAACACAAATGTCGTTCGACACCATTTCGGAAAACCGACAAATTATTTCTAGTTTAGGAAGAAAAGTAATCGTAACACAGTTATGGTACGAAACCAAAGGTTAAGCGAGAAAAAGTTGGTTTTTCCGGTTAGCTCTCAGTATCAGATACCCAAGAGACGTTTCGTCTGGTTAAGCACACTCCTTGGCAAGCTCAGGTGACTGTCGTTGGGTCTCCGAGTCAGAATTTTACTTGATTACTGAAGTTTCCCACAAAACGGATCCATTATAAGTTTAGGTCCATTCCGACGACATCTGTTACACTAAGCAAAATAATGAAATTTCCAAATTCTTCGTGATATTGTTGAAGCGTTTGAAAATTTAATTTAAATAGTTTTCGATATTTCAGGTTTACGAATAATAGAAAGTTAAAATTAGATTTTAATATCTTATAACTTAAAATAAGGTAGAGAAGAACTCTTCACGGTCTGTCAACTGTTTTTATAGTGTTAAACAATCTAAGATGTCTTATTTATTAAAAAAATATTTATTTCTTAGCATGTACTATTCTTTGATCTGGTGACCTTCTGTACACTAAATCGGGACACCAGGACGTTTGGACAAATATCTGAATTATTGAGATTAAATAATGTTTGAGAGTATTAATAGTAACTCCTATGTTTGAAAAACATATTATATTACGTGGAAAATGCTTGATTTGGATTTCCGAAAAGTAGAATGTATAAAAATCGTGCTAATTTTGGTTTGTAGATTCTACACATAAGCATTTAAGATAAACAATAAGAGTTACTGCTGACAACTTATAAATTCCGCCTACCAGAAAAAAAACGATTAAATCAGTTCTTAAGAATATAAATAATCAGGTCCATACCAGTAACATGTCACTCCTGGAGTGTTTCTTATTCAATTACCAACTTCTTGACTTCGCCTTAACTACCTTTCTACTCACTAGCCATTACTGTTGTCTTTATTTTTCAATAGCTTTCTTCTGTACGTTGGCGTACGTTCCGCGCATGCATCTTCTCCAGTCCTCTTGGCATTTTATTATTCGAAGATCTGGTGACAAAGGCGGGTCAGTGGCGCATTGATATTCTACCTTTGCTCCTGCAACCCAACACATTACTATTGGGTGTTAACATAAGTTGTGTCCGTTTTTTTCCAAATGAAGAGAACAAGAGGACACAAATGAGTCAATAATGTATTCTCTTTCATTATTTTACAACAAATAAGTCAATAATGTACTCGTATTCTCTTTCATTATTTACAGCTTCTTGCCAACGTTCTACAAGTGTTTCAATGCCTGTGCGATAAAAAACTATACGGTCTTGACTCGAAGAATTCGTCCAACCATGTCCGTAATTCGACGTCATTATTGAAGGAAAAACCATCGACGAGCTGTCCTTTCATTCATAGCATCTGCACCGTACACTTTGCAAATATCGCGAGCAGCTTTGGCAACTTTATTCCCTCGATTGAACGCGAACAGAAGGAGGTGTCGAAAATGCTCACTTTCGTCTACTTAACATTCCAATTTGAAGGCTTATAATCAAATAAAATAATATATGTAACGTAAAAGCAAACACAATATCTTGTAGAACAGAAAATTTTCTTTCGAATGACGTGAATACAAATAAGAAGACGTTAGAGACGTTTAAGACTGGTAGTCAACTCAATAAATAAAACAGTGGTAAATACAAATAATAAGAAGATAGAGGCGTTTAAAATTGTTAGTCAACTCAGTAAATAAAACAGTGGGGAATACAAATAAGAAGAAGATAGAGACGTTTAAAACTGGTTGTCAACTCAATAAATAAAACAGTGGGGAATACAAATAAGAAGAAGATAGAGACGTTTAAAACTGGTTATCAACTCAATAAATAAAACAGTGGTGAAAACAAATAAGAAGAAGATAGAGACGTTTTAAACTGGTTGTCAACTCAATAAATAAAACAGTGGTGAATACAAATAAGAAGAAGATAGAGACGTTTAAAACTGGTTGTCAACTCAATAAATAAAACAGTGGTGAATACAAATAAGAAGAAGATAGAGACGTTTAAAACTGTAAGTCAACTCAATAAATAAAACAGTGGTGAATACAATTAAGAAGAATATAGAGACGTTTAAAACTGGTTGTCAACTCAATAAATAAAACAGTGGTGAATACAAATAAGAAGAAAATAGAGACGTTTAAAACTGGACGTCAATTCAATGCATAAAACAGTGGTGAATAGAAATAAGAAGAAGATAGAGGTGTTTAAAACTGTTTGTCAACTCAATAAATAAAACAGTGGTGAATACAAATAATAGGTGCCAAATTTATTTTATTAAAAAAAAGCAATCATTGAATATATTTTCTTTAGTAGTTTATATAATATAAACTCGATTATATTGATATCAAAAAAGTAATAATTCATTTTCGCCCAAAATTGAGATAGCATTGTTAACGCTTTTCACGACGGTATATTTGAAGAGTATAAAATTTGCCAGAAACATGGATGGAATGAAATACACAATCAGGAAATAGAAAATGTAATATCAAGTCCCTGAAATGGAATCGTGCCACTCGACACCATACTTCGGAACTAGGTATGTTAGCGGAAAAAAGATAAAATCAGAAAAACTCGACTGACAAAAGTATATCGATGACCCAGGTAAAAAGTGACTTGCTTGATTTAATTTGAGATAAATCATTATTACCATCACGCCAAGTCTCTGTTGAAGTAGGCACGGAAAATAGATTTAGGTTTCGCTTGTCACTTCCATAAAATATGAAAACTCAAATTTGTTGATAAAAAAATATGCGATTGAAAAGAACTTAATGTACAGTACCCTTTTCCTTGATTTCGATTGTTTTTATTGTGTCTGTAAACCAGTAAATGTTTTCTCAATGTTTTTTGCTGCGATGTACAATAAGTAAAGGGTCTTTCAAATTGAGCAGTTTTTTAATTCTATTTTTTTAAATTCTTGAATAAAACACACAATTTGCTTTAATTTCAAAAACTTTTTATTGGTCATTGAAGTATAATGTATGGCACTTAGACACAAAAAAAATATATCCGCCAAATGTCCACCTCTTGCAGTTACACAGATGTCCGTCCAAACTTTTGTCAAAAATTTCGATGATATTTTGGCATAATTGCAGTACTAACTCACCAATAACGTGAATAATTTCGTTCTTTAGCCCAGGAATTGATTGGGGGTCATTCTAATATACCTGATTTTTTACGTAATCCCAGAGAAAATAGTCGAATAGTGTTAAATCACATGAGCTTGGTGGCCAATTAACATCACCGTTTCTGGAGATTACAATACATAAAATAATTCAACAATTTAAATGCGTTGTTGTATTGTATACGACTCAATTTTTATAAATGTCATACATTACACTTCTCCAATGTTACAAGACCCAGGCAAGTTCACGACGCCATCTGTGTTTTATCTAAGAATTTAAAAAACGCTCAATTTGAATACCCATTATGATGGGTTTTTAACTTGTTCTCTGTTAAAGTGGGATTTTTAGTCGTATGACTGTTCTATACACGTTTCTATTTTTTTTGTAAATTCTGCTTGCCTTTTGACTGGCATACATCTAGTTAGGCAGATAAGTGCTCTATACGTTTCACTGTAAAACTAAAAAATATAAATAAATTTAAAAAAAAACACTTTCATACGAAGTCATCTATTTGCTACAATTTTAAGTATTTCTTATTTAACACTTTAATGCACTTGGTCGTGCTACATTTTTAAGACATTACCAAACATTTGGTGTTTTTAATAGTTCTCGAATAGATTTTTATTTTCATAAATATTTTATCTATAATCCTTTTTAGACACTTCTTTCAGCCCTCATTTTATTTAAACATCTTTATTCTTTCATCATACATTGTTCTCTCAAACATTACGTGAACGTGGCTAGTTAGTAAGGTGGCTGTTTTCAGCTCGGAGGTACTCACATTTGTAGAAAATGTATCCAGTCTGGTTTACACTTAAGTCTTGTTTGAAAGACTTTCTGATTAAAATAGAAGGATATCACATTTAAGTGTAAATAATTCTACCAAATAACTTAAGTTACAGTGAAAAATCTGTTTCGCTTAACTAAAGTATTGTTAAACTGTATTCAATACATTGGTTAACAAACTAATATGTAAAAATATTTTATAATTCATGGCTTAAAACTAATATAATTATTTTTAAAGGAGCCGACCATCCTGACATGTTGGGAAACATCAGCATTTGAACAACCAGCCTTCATAAAAGATTATTTATAGTTAAGGCATTAATACTGGAGTTTTAAAGACATTGTAATTTGTTTAGTCCAACACTGTTTATATAAAGTAGAATTAACAGTGTTTAACTAAATAAATTACAATGTCTTTAAACTGGACTGTTGTTTTTTCGCGAATTGTGTATATTTCCAACCATTTGTAAAAAAATTATAATGAAAAGGGTTTTAAAAACAAACCATTGGTATTTAACCATTCTGGTTTAAAGTGGAGTTCAACAATATAAATACTAAATCAATTAATGCCTTTCGGATTGATTAAAACTAACTACACTGATTAAAACGATGGTCACGTGGCAATAAGCTTGCCAGATTGTACTGTATAACATGAAAGTAAAATATAGTTCATTATTGTAATATGTTTTATCAAACACTGTTTATTCCCCTTTTTGTAACGGTATAACCCTACCGGTTTCAAAGCTTTCATCTCATCTTCAGGGGAGCACAAACAAGACTGAATTCTGTCCGAACTGGCACTGACATACACACTTCTAACGGTAAACATTCGGGTTGGAGACTGGCGGCTAGGGGAGGCATGGGACGATTTCGGCCAAGAGCGGAGAGATTTTTGGTATATAACTGTTTACCAGATGTTCACCTCGATGAAATTACTTAGACATTTCTAGGGCCTCTAATCTGTCCAATTTATTTATGTTACTACTGATATGTAAGAATTTGGCATCATCGATAGAAAATGTATGGTTTTTACGGTGACAATGATTAGCCATTTCAAAATAAATTAGAGCATTTGTTAAGGCGGATTTGTGTTCACGGAATCTCTATTTAAAAGATCTTCCTAAATCACATAAAAGTATTCCATTTTGGCCTTTCCCATTAAAAAGGAGTTTCCGGAGATTAAAATTAGTGTAAAAAGCTGGCTTTATGTGACTTGGAATTTTGCGAATGGAAATGCGAGTGATCTGAAATAAGGAACTATATTATAAATATTTTATAACCCACCATTCACTATATTGCCTACTGTTACTGTTGTTTTAAAATCTCAAGTTGTACCACAATTCAATAAGCAGATACTTCCAAGATACATAAAGTTATGAGTATTTAATTTTTTTACTTTTGTATAATCTACACTCGTACTTCTTTTTGCCAAGAAATTAGATCTTGTGATCGGTTTTTCCTGCAATATTCTTGAAACGCTAAATGCTAGCTGTTTGGCAATCGACTACCAGGAGGCACACCATGGAGATATACGAGTATATTATTCCATCATCTTCACATGTAGATAATAATATCTACTTCGTCGCCTATCCCATTTGACAATGAGCTATGCTAACCTTCTCAATTACCATAACTTTTCATATTCCAATTGTATTGTATTGCACTTTCTTAGCTGGTTTATAGTCATATAACAATCAGTTTAAATACCTAAAATGTTGCATTTATAACATGTTATATGATCTGATAGATAGATAGACGACCTCCGTGGCCTGGTGGTAAGACACTTGTCTGCTTATCCGGAGGTTGCGGGTTCGATCCCCGCTGGAATCCAGATTTTTTAAAATAGGATTCCAGTCTGGTTAACACTAAGGGCCTATAAAAACATCTTTCTGGTTGGTTGGAAGAGATTGCCACATGGTAATAAACTCGCCAGGTTAAAAAAAAAAGATACGTCGACCTCCGTAGCCTGGTGGTAAGACACTTACCTGCCGATCCGGAGGTTGTGGGTTCGATCCCCGCTGAAACCCAGATTATTTTAAATAGGATTCCAGTCTGGTTAACACTAAGGTCCTATAAAAACATCTTTCTGGTTGGTTGGAAGAGATTGCCACATGGTAATTAACTCGCCAGGTTAAAAAAAAAGATATGTCGACCTCCGTAGTCTGGTGGTAAGACACTTATCTGCCGATCCGGAGGTTGCGGGTTCAATCCCCGCTGGAACCCAGATTTTTTTAAATAGGATTCCAGTCTGGTTAACACTAAGGGCCTATAAAAACAGCTTTCTGATTGGTTGGAAGAGATTGCCACATGGCAATAAACTCGCCAGGTTAAAAAAATTATATATTGTCTGAAAGTTGGTCCTTCAAAGAAGACTAGAACTACGTGGTTGATAAATTAATTGATCCAAATCAATCCACTGAGGTGAGGTTTTATAAAAGAGCTTTTATTGTTGTTCACCCTGTGGCGTAGAATGATTTGGCTCTTAGTTTTAAGTATATGGGTTGCGTGTGCAGCTTTAGGAAGCACTTAAAGACAACCTTTCTTGGGAGTTCTTATCAAAATGTATATTTGTCTGGCTACTTCACAAATACACTAAACTACAATTTAATCATGACATTGAAGACAATCTTTTTTAAAAAGTTTATGATTGTATATTACACAAATACTAGACCTAAACTCAAATGTGTTACTTTTACATGTTGAAAGATCTACAAAGGTTTCTTTGTAGTTCTCCTTCCATTGGTAAGTTATCTGCGATTTTCTTACCAAATATGTTTTTCTGAACATATTCAGGTACTACTAAATACCTAATCTAATGACCGTAGTCACACTACCGTCCTATCTTTACGCTCAACTTATACGAATTTTATTTAATAATATTTGTATTCCGTCAATTACAGTGGATTCAAGTTCCGAATTAAATCTCCCTTGAGGAGAATTAACTCTCTGAATGGTACTATACAATTTGTTGTTTTATTATTTTTATTAAAGATTGACTATTTTAGATACATGTTGAATGAAGCGATAGAAGGGTTAACAACATTTCTAGTATTATATACTCTTGTTATTCTGAACTAAACTTTATATTTATATGTCATACAGCCATCCAGCTATAACGTTGTATTTTTAACGTCCTCTTTCACGTCGTGCTACTTTATGATTAAAAGCAATGGGGCCATTAAATATATCGATGAAAAAGAATTCAGGAAATGTATTTATTTAAACTTATTTGCCTTTTAGTTTAATTGGCAAATTCAATATCCAACTCTCAATCAAAATAAGATACGTAAAAACTTTTTTCTTTAAATCACAAAAAAACGAGTCCTTTTTTCCCCACGAACAAAAGCAATGAACCACTTGAAACTTTTTCATTGCGATTTTTTCCGAAATAAAGAGCAAAGTTTCCCTTAATATTATTTCATTCTATCCCACACCTTTCCTTGATAATAAATTCTGGCCCCTACTATTATAAATCAGGTTTTTTTACTCCGACCAAATGAACGCTTTTTACCAGAAAAGGGTAGAAATATTCGGATAAAGGCTCGACTAGCTAGCTGTCAGAATGTTGTCGCAGATATTATAATATTGGAGAAAAAAATTGTTGTTTAAAAGTTAACCAAAGTTTATGTTATTATCCGATACATGATATTTACCCGTAATGCGCATTTTAAAGTTTATTTAAAAATTAACTAAATTTCATAGAATCTACATATCTCCTTACAATCATCCTGACGTTTACTTGTTAAGGGAAGAAGATAGGAAACAGCATAATATTTTCGATTGCGCTACACATTTGTCAACACCTACAAAATTAATCAACCTTCGAATTACATATCGTTCATACACAAACATTTTACTTTGTCTTGTATTTCTTGTCCACTGTATAAAATATAATTTGGCGGAATTATGGCAATGTAACAATCTTTTCAAACCAACTTGAAAAATATTAAATATGTCATAGCTAAAAACCAGACTGGAAACTTTTATGAAAAATTACGTAAATCAAACTCATAACTAGTATTCGTATAACAATAACTGACTTTAACCCGGGACTTTGAATCACTTTCGTACTGTAAATTCGCTTTGGCAGTTTTTCGTCACTTATTTGCTCTACATGCCCAAATCATTTAAGAGTGTTTATCATAATTTTGCTTAGTACACCAATAATTTATTTATATCAAATAATATTTCTTTTTTCCTCAGTGAACACATTTCTCTAATACCCATCTAGGGTTTTTTTTTTCATTATTTTATAACATCCTCGTTTCACTCCATACATCAAAGTGGATTACTCTTGTGAACCAACTTAACAGATTTTGAAAATATTCGGGTCGAATACATTTGCTATCATAACAGAACTCTGGTAACTCCTTACATAATCTAAGAAAACACTACATAAGTAGAGAATTTCTCTCGTTTCTCAAGAGTTTTTCATTTTCACCCAAATATCACGTTTTTCAATTACCATATCTTTGGATTTCGTGGAATTTATCCTTAAATCTTTTGTTTAATTTATCTCATAGATTTTGATCTGTTTTTGATTGGAACTTATATTTTTAAATGATAATAATAGTTCTTATACTTTAAATGATAATAATAGAACTTATATTTTTAAATGATAATAATAGTTCTTATACTTTAAATGATAATAATAGAACTTATATTTTTAAATGATAATAATAATAGAGAAAAACATCATAAAGAAAAAGTTTAATAAATATTTGATTACACTTTAATTGTCTTAAAGGCATTCATGTAAGATCAAGAGGCGTCAGTTATAATAAGTTATGATTTTTTAGATTTAGGTACTCCATTAAATTCAAGGTAAGCCCAACGCTAATTAACAATGTAACACGATTCACTGCCTAGCAAAACAGCAAATAATACGAATTAAAAATTTTATATTTTTAGAAAAGTTCTCTAAGTTAAGTTACCTTTTACCAATGAATATATAACTCTATTACATTTGGATATGTACAATGAGTTAATTGACTTTTAAATTGTTGCATATCCAAAGTGAAATACCAGAAAAGGAATATAAAATTTAATAAACATTCAGAAATTTCTCCGTTTAAATATTATTTATACACATGTTGTTCTTTATGACGATTTATTATATTTGAAAATTCAAACACGTATTTATTGATGACAATTTAAAGTTAATCTATTAAGGTTATGAGTGGCGCGTACAGCTTTAGGAAACGCTTGAAGACAATCCTTTTTTGGGAGGTCTTATTAAAATTAATGATTTTATAGGAACACTTGATAAATACACTTACACTACATCTAACGGCGTATGTTTTTATATTTCATATTGGAAGATTTAGAAAGGTTCCTTTGTAGTTCATTTTTTTGGTAACCTTTCTGCGGTTTTCTTACCAAATATTTTTTTTACCAAAAACCTTTTCCTTCCCGTGCAGTTCGCGCATTACGGTGCTGTGTATTCAATACACATCAATGCGCATGTAAATATGAGCGATTTAAAATCGGAAGAATATGAATATTCATAGTCAATCGCTTAAATTAATAAAATTTTAAGTCAAAAGTGATAATAATTGAAATTTAATTGCCGAAAATATGAAAAAAACATCGGCCGACGTTCACAAAACGGGCGAAGAGACCAAATGGATGCCCGAAAGCTACTGAAGCGAGAGAAGCGAGCGAACTGAGATTCTGTTTCTTGCGTTCCCATATACCGAAGTAAAAGGAGAATGAGACGCGAATAGAGTCGCTTTCTCCCCCATAGCGGTTTTTTAAAATGAATATACATACCTACGTCACACACTGGCACACGTTTTATTGTATTGATGAATTTATTCCCGATTTTCACAAAATATCTCTGATGTGGCCGAAAAGTGATTATTATTATTATTTAATTCAATGCGTAAATGTATTACGGAGGAATACCGAACCCATTATTTATTATATTTAAAGAGATATTAAAGTTTTTAGAAGGAATGTGTACTAGTTACACATAGCAGGACAGGAAAGGTTAACAAAGTACAATTATAAAGTACAACGTAGACAAAATAAATTAAAAAGAGTGACAACAGTAACAAAGAAATATCCATCAAGCGTGAGGGATTTTTAATAGGAAAAGTTAATTGTAAGCCATGCATTATTTTTTTCGTATAAACAGAAGTCAAACTTGGACTTGACATAATAAGAATTAAAGTAAGATGAATGCTGTGGACATAAGTAAAAAAAGTGGTGCGTCAATGAATGAAAGATGGTTTAGTGAAAATATAAAAAAATAATGCATGTCATAGATATAATCAATCTTTGAGGACGATGAACAAATGAGATTTAAGATTGTCTGGACATGGGGAGAGAACGTATAACGAAAAAAATACTAAACGAGTATACAAATCAGAAGTGCAAAGTGTGCGTTGTAGAGGTAAACCGAGGAAAACCAAGCTGGATTAAATTACCTATTTTTAAGAGGAGGTTAAGAAAGGAGTCATAAGTCGTGTGTTTGATTCGATAACATTGGAGATCTATTCTTTTTGCCTACTCTGCAAAGCACACAGCGTTATTTTATGTGTAAGGGGCGAGATTACACAGGATACGGCGTTATCATAAATGCACGAGTATATACGAGTGCACGACGTGATTATTTAGATCTTGGAAAATGTATGGCATTTTTCTTATCTTGAGAATATTATAACCAGTGTCGTCGAGATCGATGAGGAAATACGAATACATCGCTGAATAGATTATGCGAATAGCGCTTTTGTTAGTTTGCGGGGCAAGGTATTTCACCATCGAAACTTATATAAATGCTCTATATAAACGAGTATATATTATAAAACTATATTGTACATTACGGTCGTTTTGACGTCTTTGAATGGATGTAAAATATGGACCACCTACAGAAGGCACTTCAAAATGCCGATAAAGCGTCATAAAAGTTCCTTTTCCCCTATTCTTAATATAAAGAAAAATAGATTTCGTTATTTAGATAAGAATTCTAAAATATGGAATGAACTCCGTAGAGCCTATGAAGATAACAGCATATTGCCATACAACAGTACAAGTATATAGTTTTAGTATTGCTCAATAAAGCGTACGTGGATAAAAATAGAACTGTCGTATCATTTTAAAACTTTTCTCTGCCGTTAAATAAATATGGGGAATCCCGTCAATTGCGATTATTTTTCTCAAAATTACATGTAACTACTTATTGACTTACCAGATTGTGAAATATAACACTTAAAACAGATTTATTTATAAAAATCCGATTTTGAAATTTGACGTTTATTCAGGTTTGTCACACGCTCATATTTATCCTACAACATGCAAAAAATATTTCACTACACAGCAAGAAACAATGAAAAAAATATGTACAAGTATCTATTTTTTGTTTCATTGTACATAAAATAGTCCGATTTCGACATAAAATGAAGGAAAAAAATACGCAGTCACTAAAAAAATAATAATAGTAAAGTTTCCCAGAGAGGTAAAACTAATTACGTAAAAGTACCAAAAAAAACTTGAAAAAAGAACCAACATACAAAAATTCAAAGATCGCGAACTTTATAAACAAAGAACTAAGGCTTTTGGCTACAATTTTAAAAAGGGACAACCCTGAACGGTTACATATATAACTGTCAAGAGGAACTATCTTCGAAATATGTCGATAAGTGGTTCAAAAATGATTAGAGATAATATTGTACAAAATGCTTGTATATATTTTGGATAGATGTCAGTGCGTGTGCTAAATTATAAATTTGTCAATGATATTAGTTGTGACGCGGTAAATAGGTCCCAAAGTATTAACGAGGTATGTCGTCCACAGCGTGACGCGCACATATGTATAGGGTGGCATATTTCGTATCTGACAGTGAACCGGTTAATATAATCAACACCACAAATATTTTTAAATCTATTTTTTTATCAAGAAACACTTACATTTTAATTGTTCGTCTCACTAAACTTAGTATAAATAAATGAAAAAAATTCAAGACATTCGAATGTTTATTTTTACTGAATCGCTAAAATTCAACCCTGGATAAAAAATATTCCTGATTCAGGAGTTCATTTGGCAAATTAATGACTTCGATCCTGGGAGCAAAGTTAACTCTGATATCAAATCTATAAGAAGCTTATATTCCCGGAAAAAGAGTTGGCGTTTTTAGCTTGCAATCAATCAATGACAAAGCTCGAGAAACGTTTTTTTTCTCATTTTTCTTTGTTCTTGTAAGTCTATAAGGACCTTTTGTATTTGAAAAGGATTTTTTAATGGTATATTTATTATTCACAATTAAACATTTACGATTTCCATTGTTCAAATGAAAACGCGAATTGTTAAGTACAAATACGTAGGAACAAACTACATATTGTGAATTTAGAACATCATTTTACTAGGCAAGGCCTGTGACGAAGGGGTTTCATTTATTTGTCCTAAATACTAAAACACAGCTTAAAAACTCACATTTTCATTTTTTTAAACTGTATTCTTGCATTGCCAGGTGGCAATCTCTTCCAACCCGCCCAACCTACCTAGCAATAAGTCCATCAGATTGTTCTACAATGAAGTGGTAAATAAATAAGACTGGTGAGTGATATTTTAACTCATACACCAATCTTGGAGGTTTTTAAAGTTGCCTAAGATATCCAGGGAGATATTCACAAGGTAAGACACTAGGCATCTTAGTCAGCTTTCTTAGCTCCTTGACAACTTGAGTCGGATTCCCGGTGATTTGGTTTTTCTGTCAGGTCTTTTACTGTCTGAATTACGATTTTACTGGCACTAACTGTTGAATGTGAATTGTTGGAGCGCTCATGGAATAATACGGGTTACGAAGTAACACTGTATAAGTTCTTGTCCCTTTACGCGGAAAGTTCTATGGAGCTTATTAAAGTAATATCTGGACCGTTTTTAGTAGCCGCGGATAGCTAGCAAAAAGGAACTTACGATGATATATCATCAAAGTTTTGTTCGAGCATGCCGTATCCGATTTCATAAACGTAAATCTTCATCAACACTGGTAAAACAAAGAAAATCGGTAAAGCATACTTATTAAAAAAAGGTTTAGGTATTGAATTTCTTAGTAAAAAATCTGTCTCGCAAAAAAAAAATTTAAATTAAATTTCACTCATTTATTTTTTCAAGAAAATAAAGTTTCCTTAGGTACGTGTTTTTTTTTTCATTTTTAATTTCAATCGTATAGTACACTGCAAAAAAATGAATTGTCAATGCGAACATTTGAGAGACTGTGGACGAGAGTATTTTTTTCAACGGAGTTCAACAACACTCACTCACGTTTATAAACAAGACAATGGAGTTTGTCAATATTGGTGATTGGTTGAAAGAGATTGTCATGTGGCAATAACCAGTCAGATTATATTATGCATAATAAAACTCTACACTAAATATGCCGAAGACTGTACAATAAATATTTTTGGAAACGATCCAATAGGATGGGGTATTATGACGAGGCTTTTGCCGTTGCTTGTCCTGTGGCGTGCAATGGTCTGCATCTAAGTGTTAAAGATATATGTGGCGTTTATAGCTTTAGGAAGCACTTGAAGACAATCCTTTTTAAAGGGTTTATCAAAATTTGTGATTGTATACAACACACATACAATACACTACACCTTAACCCAAATGTGTTATTTTTACATATCGAAGATCTACAAAGGTTGCTTTATCCTTGTCGTCCTTCCTTCGTAAGTGTTAACTGTCCCGCCACACCCTCTTATCTCGCCGATAATTTTCATCGTCTTTCCAATCATGGATTAGTGCTACGCTCAAACATGGATTGCCTTTTGGCCTTTCCAGTTCACCGCTCCTCTTTTTTACGTCATCCTTTACTGTCCATGCAGCAAGACTCTGGAATTAGTTACAAACCAATATAAGAATCGCTCCGTCCTTGGCATGCTTTAAGAAGCGACTGAAAAAACTCTTAATTTATATTCAGTAAAATTTCATTCCTGATTATTGTTTTCCTTTTCTCTCCACCATCCCTTCCTTTTCTTTTGATTGACGATATCTCACTTTGTATGAAAAATAATTATTGGGTGATTGTCCGTTTTTGTGAGGTTCGTGGGCATATGCTCACGTATGTGTCTATGAATTTCGTGAGGATGGATAGTCATTTAAATTATTTATGCGATCACGTAACTTGCTTCATTTACTTTTGTCTGGCTGGTTGGAAGAGATTGCCACCTGGCAATAAACCCGTCATATTGTATTTGCAATAAAAGTGTCAAATAAATAAACAAGTGTTTTGTGGTTTCTTACCGAATACGTTTTTTTAAACATGTGCGGATGAGGGAAAGTCCCATATCTAATGGCCGCAGTTTTACCACTTTCCTATCCTTACACTCAATTTATATGTTATATTTATTTTTTAATATGTTAATAAAACTGGATTCAAATTTTAAGTTAAAGTACCCTTAAGGGTAGTCTACTATCTCAACGGAGTTATTGAAATTGTCCTTTTATTTTTAACAATTCTAGATTGGAATATTTTAGGAACCTCTTCAAATCGGATTTGAAAGTCCTAGGTTCCCAAAATAAGCACCTTACTAAGCAGTACTCGGTGTTTGTCGGTAGAATAGAATATTGTAAAAATCTGTAATATCTGCCAACCACACAAAAGAAACGGCGTGTTGATAAGTATGTACTCGTATGTACTTTAATTTAATATTTCTGCAAAGAAATTTTCTTTTTGATTCTCCCGCAGAGAATCATCAGAATCCTCAAGGAAATGTGCGAGTATTATGAGCTTTTCACAAAGGAAAAAAGTATCGTTCCTCTTTCATATAATTATTTTTGAAGCCTACTTTTCCCAAAACCGCCGACTCCTTATCGGTCCTTATGACAATTTATTTTACTCTCCGCCGTAACTTGCACGCATTTTAAGGAATCGGCGAGATTTTTTTTCGAATAAGTGAAATGAAAATATCTCCACGAGAATATCATCCCTTGGCATCCTGCGTGTTTTCATATCATTTATTTTTCACAATGTCGAGATAAGGACGACTATACGGAAGAGTATCTGGAGAATTGGAAATGTTTTTTCAACTTTCTTCTCTACGTTACTTTTCCTCTCTTCTGTATCCCGTTGATCTAGAATCCAAAAGAGAAGTATTGTACCTTTTTTTTCAGATATTTCTAGCGGTATTTTTTTCTTCTTCATAATACATAATTTCAAATCTATCTCACCCTTTATAATAGAATATACTTCCTTTAGGGTGTCAGAAAGCTAATATTAATTTATTTCACTTCTTAATTAACCCAATAATCAACAAGTGTTGTTTACATCTTCTTCTTCTTCCCAGTGTCATGTCAGGTCCTCTCAAAGTTGAATATCACCTGAGAGTAGACATTTTTGTCCCCGGCAGCCCGAAAAAGATCTTTAACGCCCCTTATGCTAGTCCAATCACGTATATGTTATTGGGTAGCCAGGAGATTTGCCTCCTGCCAACACCTCTTCGACTCTCTATTTTGCCTTGGATGATTAGGTGAAGTAATTTGTACTTTACTCGTCTAAGTACATGACCCAAATAGGACACCTTTCTGAATTTAATATTAGTCAGCAACTATCTATCAACTTGGCCTCTTTAAAGAACCCTTGCGTCGCTGACCATATCCGTCCAGGGTATCTGTAGCATTCCCCGGTGCATCCACATTTCAAATGCTTCCAGTCGTTTCGTACTACCAACTTTGAGGGTCCATGATTCCACTCCATGCAATAACACTGACCAAACGTAGCATTTGACTAACCGTTGTCGTTGTCGAAGAACATAACAGAGTAAAATACAAAAATCAAAAGATAACGTATCGATATCTTCAAAAATAAGCTTATTTTTATAATACATATATATTTCAAGATACGATATTTCCCCCCCCCCCCCCCCCCCCAATCCACAACAAAAGTATTCATACTCTGGTATTATTCGATTAACAAAATATATATAATTTTCATAATGTTCAAACAGATTTGTTGAAAATAATATATTATTAATAAATAGATAATGAAAATGGATCACTTAATGTTAAAAGCATTGCTTTGTCAATAGATCCCATTAAGTATTAGCTCAAAAGGGTAAACAAAGTGACAGTGATTGTTAGTAAAACTTCAAGTTTGAGCAAACGTTAAAGTAAATTGTGTATAAAAGACGTTTTGGTCGGCAGGTAAATTTATAGAAAGGGTTTAATTAGTATTTTAAAAGCCAGATCAATAAACATCTATTGAAAAGATTTTAAAATTATTTGTACAACCAGTTCAAAAGGTTTTTTCATACAGATAATGTTGGCATAGGTAAATTACCTGCCTAAGTTGAATTCCATAAGAATAAGGATTATAACTAACCCATACCATGGAAGTCCATAACTGTATTTTAGTGCCAACTAAGATGTGTGGAGGGAAACATGGGCATAAAAAATTTTATAGGAGCCGAATTGATGCTGTAAAAATACGTCCAACAAGAAGAATACATGGAATGACTGTGTATGATAGGCTACCGAACGAAGGGGCTAGCGAACCATATAAACTTTAAGCTTATGTGTTGAGTAAGATGAAGAAGAGCACACGGAGATGATTTGAACATGTGGAACGAATGAATGAAGAAATACTAACAAAACAAATTAATAAATATATATAGCGCAAATGTGAGTGGAATACGAACGCAAGTGTAGCTATATTTTCTCTGTCTACCCTAACAGGAAAATAGAGTGATGGTTAGTATGCATACATGCCTCGTTGATGAATGAATCATGTGTTTAATTTTTTAGTCATTTGTTTATTGTATGCAATTTATAGCACTTTAACAGGCACATTTCTGTTTTAATGTCAAGTAGTTTCAAGTTTCAATATGAAATGCAAGATTAATCAGACTTCGCCTTTCTTTTGATATATATTTATTATTAACAAAACATATGTTGACTTTACAGCCTGAATCCACATCCTGTAACAAAAAAAATCTACTCTATCTATTTTCACAATATGCCTTCTAACGTGTTTTAGTTTCTCGGTTTATGGATAAAACAGACGTTATAAGTAATGATTTGTGACTATGAAGAGTGTTAACACGATTTGGAAGTGTGGAGGGAATAAATTAAAATAAAATAGTAATCAATCAATGTATGCGTGGCAAATATAGACCAAGTAAAACTTAACCGAGTTAAGTAAAACTTAACTGAATCAACTTGTCAAGATTTTAAAGAAACTGGAAGAAGAAGCATGTATTATTTATTATAATACGAGTATGTATGACGAGATGTTATTTGTGTTTATATAAAAAAATTGGAAATGTTTTCTCTGTGTATATCCCGCAAGGCATACGGTGTGAAAACTGAACATACGAATACGTATATACGTACAGTACCCGGTGGTAAGTAATACACATCGGGCTTAAGAAAGAGATTTCGACTTTGTAGAGCGTCGTCTCTGTCGCACGACAAATCGCGACGGAACACGTGTATGCATGACAGAGACGACGCTCTACAAAGTCAAAATCTCTTTCTTAAACTCGATGTGTATTACTTACTGCCGGGTACATGTAATTAGTTTGAAGAAATTTCTTATTGAACATATGCTCACATTGGTATACGTCTGTGAGAAGTAGAAGCTAACTTTACAGGTAACCTACTAAATTTAAGTATACTAGCAGAATATCGCAATCTAAGTATTTACATATTATTATATAATTCTTTGAATTCAATAAAACTATACTTTCTCATTTAAAAAAATTAAATCAGTCATTGGGTGACACTGAAAGATATATACGTGTCCCCCACAAGAGAAAGTTTGAGTAGCACTGAGTGAAACTCTGAAGGACATAATATGGAATATTAGGAAATTCCCAAAATCAAGACAAACAAAAGAATGGATGAAAGCTTAAACTAAAATCACTTTGTGGAACATGTGGCTTAACTGAAGAAACAGTGGGTGAGATATATCATATAAAATGCGATGACAGTCAATCACGATTATTTGATATTGAAAGAGAAAGACCAACGAAAGTGTTCCGAAGAGGTCTGAGTAGTTTTTTTTTATAAATAATTTTTAATCCAACCAAACTTGAATGATTTGTCACCAAATGTCAGTCATTATGAATCAATAAAATCAAACTAATTTAAAAAAAATACAATTGAAACTTTCAACCGATTAACCTTAAAAAATTTAACAATCGATCTACTATATAACTAGAAAAGTTCCAAGAAGAAAGAAGAAATGCAACATTCATTGGACGCGGTTAAGATATGATTTTTAGTAAATCAAATCTGTTTCGTAAACAACAACCGAAAAATACACAATCTATAATTTTATCATCCAGACCACACTCGCAGCCGGGATTTACCAGAAACCCATTCTGTCAAGGTGACTAGCCATCACAAATTTGCCCGTCAGCAAACGACTCATGACAGTCACTTTCTTCTTTTTCATTCTTATAATATTAAACTACGGTTTCAAAGGGATAGTTTGTTGGGTTGATAGTTTTAATTATACAATAACCCATCAATAATAACAAAAGTAAATGAAAAGCTTATTTTTTTCATATCAATTTGAAAGCTCTTTGATGACAATTTTTTTTTGTGAAAATTTGTGAATTTTTTTAAAAATAATGTTCCTTGTCAAAAATGGCTAAGATAATTATAGCAAGAAGTGACAATGTCAAATAATATCGGAAAAATATAGTCGTAGATGTTCTGTATAATGTTTTGAATACAAAATTTTTTAATAACTGATACAATAATGTACCGTACAAATAATGATATTCAGAAACTCAAAAATACGTAAATTAAAATTGCAAATAAATCATTAATCAAACCATGTTTCAAAGCGTCCTTATTTTTTTAATATGACAGCTGTAATTTTTTTATTATTTTTGTGAGTGTTTTGGTTTCTATGGTTTTTGTACTGTGACTGATAGAATTGTTTATGTTGATAAATGTAAAAATATATTTTTGTACTGTGACTGATAGAATTGTTTATGTTGATAAATGTAAATATATATTTTAATATGTCAAGTAGAAGGAAGAATAAAGTTTAGTTTTATTACGTTTTTTTTTTCTTGCAAAGCATATGGCCATGTGCCTTCTATGCTTTGACTCGTTGTGTGTTATAGTACTCATGTTACTTCTTTTGACAATAAATTGTGTGAATCGTGTTAGCTTTTTTATATTTATATGTTTTATATATTGTAACACCTTATAATGTTGGATTTATTCGTATTTTGAATTTAAGTAAAATTTTATAAAAATGTTATTGATCGATTTCGATTAAGAATTATTAATTTCTTCCTCTAGCAATGATTTGATACAAATTACTATAGTGCCGTTTTTATTATAATTTTTTTTACATACGAAATACGTTTTACCTAATTACAACAAATAACAATAAAAAAGTAATAAACGAGTATATCCAAATATAATAAAGAGAATTATAACATGATCAATACAACGCACGTATTCCTGCGAAGTGGCTCAGTTACAAAGCTGTTTAAGAAGTTCATTTTGGCATAATTGCGGTTCTAACTCACTAATAACGCGAATAATTTCGTCCTTCAGCTCAGGAATTGATCGGGGATCATTATTATAGACCTGCCTTTTTACGCAACCCCAGAGAAAATAGTCCAACGTTGTCAGATCACATGATCTTGGTGGCCAATTTACATCACCGTTTCCGGAGATTACAATATATAAAATAATTCTCAATTTGAACGAGTTGATGTATTGTATACGACTCCATTTTTATAAATGTCATACATTACACTTCTCAAATGTCACAAGACCCAGTTAAGTTCATGACGCCATCTGAATTTAAAAATCTTATCCAAGAATTTAAAAATCGCTCAATTCGAAAGACATTTTATATCTTATTCAATTGAAAAACATAATTTTCACACTCAATTTTCACACTCAGTCAGCCTAAGTGTAACACGACTTATTGTCACATAATCTGTAGTTGTCAACTTTTCCGCTTAACAACGCTGCTTGGTAAATTATTTATTTTGGAGCTAATGACCTCCCTGGAGTTGTTAGAAAAACGCTTGATTTACTTGGGGATATGGGTTCAATTCCAGATGGTGCCCAAAAAAATGAGCCCTGGTCTAGTAAACTAAGTCGTCTTCCAACAATATTCATACGTGCTAGATGTGTGCGTGGTAGTACCAATTTAACTGTTGGATATTATTGCTAACTCGTGCGACGATGAACCTGGAGTGTCGTGTCTAGTTCAGTGGTTTTAAACTCGTGAATGAATAGAGCAGAAGATTATGTTGTGTCCCGGCCACGCTATTCAAAAAATTCAAATCACCAGTTCGGGCATTTGAAAAATACCATACGAATTAATTTTTTTAAATTTAGTTATTGAAGTAAAAAGGACATGTAATAAATAAAACATTAAGAAGATTGACACAGCACACGACAATTTTAAAAGAGGAACATCTGAAATAAATGCTTCAAAATAACTTGATTTTTTTTTCATTTTTGACGATTCCTAAGTACATTTAACTAAAAGACGAGAGAAAACGGGTATTTTAAGATGTTTGTATTTAGTTTAAAAGTTATTTGAAAAGAAAGTTTTTTGAATGATAACAAGCCCTGAAATTTTTGGAAACGTGATCATGTTCGCCAAAACATTAAATTGAAACGTATTAAAAAGTGTTTTAATTTAAAGATTTTCCACTGAACTTCTGTGATATTTGGTATATTTTAGATTCGTTATAATGAACATTTTACACAGAAGTTGGAAACATTTTTTTAAAATAAATTTAACAATACCAATTTTACTTTAATTTAATAAGGAACTAGGAGATAATGAAAAGAGTGTAGTTTTATTTATTGAAAACTTCATTTTACATGGTAAACATAGCGAGTTTTTAGCCTTAATTACGACCTACATGGCATAATTGATAAAACGCCTGTATGTACCCAGGTGTTGCGAATTCGATTCCCATTGGAAACCATTTTTTTAAAGAACTCCAATTTGATTCTCAATAAAGGCTTTTTAACATCTTTCTGGTTGATTGAAGTCCGTCAGATTGTACTGTATGACATACAACAAAAGTGGAACTCAATAATATAATCTCTACAAACCAACCATATATTTATTATGCAGAATAATAGGTAAGGGATTAACGTTACCGATGCAGAGAAAAAAAAACTTTATAATGTAAGTGTAGCAAATTTTTAATTTTTTAATTGAACAAAATCATCAATGACCAGGAGAGGGAAACGGGAATTGAAAAAATGGGTACAACCAGGAAAAACATTATTGACACGAATTAAAACATGTATTGCTTAATAAGAAGAATGAACCATTGAGATTGTCTCAAAGTTTCTAGTCAAAACTAGTTTGAGCGTGTATGGATTGATACAATTATAGCCCAACGCATGATCAGGTAGAATAACAGTTAAAATTTAATACTTTCGTTTAGCTGTTCGTATTGTTATATTCTGAAACGTTAAAAATTAAATATTGCCCAGCTGTCATGTTTTTTTTTCTTCAAAAGAAAGCCCGATCGAAATTTGACGATGTTTAGATTTTACCGGACTTTATTTCTAGTATAAATATTATATAATTACAGTATACCATATATATTAGGTGTTAACATAAGTTGTGCCCGTTTAATTCAAATTTAAAAATGAGCACCAAAAGTAAAACAAAATGGTAAAGGTTATACGTCATTCAATTGTCGAACGTTGATTTTTGTTGTTTTCACTAAAAACATGTGAAACCCAAGCGCCGAACTTCTGGACTTTTCCCATTAATTTAAGATGGCAATGTACAGTCATGTGACTATAATTCATCTACTCAACCAATTCTACGGTGGTTTGAAGGGGATCTTCATGAATAATATGGTTTAAGCGGTCCTCATCGAAGTCCACTGGTCGTCCGGAACGCTCCATGTCTTTCAGGTCGAAATTACCGTCTTTGAAACGCAAAAACCATCGACGAGCTGTCCTTTTATTCAAAGCATCTTCACCGTACACTTCGCAAATATCGCGAGCAGCTTTTACAGCTTTATTCCCTCGATTGAACGCGAACAGAAGGAGGTGTCGAAAATGCTCACTTTCGTCTACTTTACATTCCATTTTGAAGGCTTGTAATCAAATAAATTAATATATGTAACGTAAAAGCAAACACAATATCTTGTAGAGCAGAAAATTTTCTTGTGAATAACGTATAGCCTTTACCCTTTTGTTTTACTTTTGGTGCTCATTTTTAAATTTGAAAAAAAAAACGGACCCAACTTACGTTAACACCTAATATTTATATATGATATTTCTACCAATAAACTTACTATATTAAAACATGGAGAATCAATAAACGAACAAAATATTTTATTGTAATATCGTGTAAAAGAATTACATTTCGATGTAAAAAAATATCTTTCCATTGAAAAACAAAACCATTTTCTCTACATAATATGAAACATAAATGTCAAACATTGCCAGTCCTTGGTGACAGCTAAATACACGTTTGATATTTATAAAGGACTTTACTATATCGCACATCAACTGACGATATCCTATTGGTTTCAGATATTAGCACCATTTCTAGAAAAACTACCTTACGTAAGCGTCGGGCTGGACTTGGCCAATGAACAGTTTTCTCCTTTATAAATAAAATGTCAAATATAATATAGGTTATACTGAAGCAATTCTCACTACTGACTTCTTTGGTGTCAACCCGATGAATTTATATTAGTAAAATTGTTCTTTTTTTTTAAATTTTATTTGTAAATTTTCAAGCCCTCCTTTAAAATATGACAGTATCAACTTAGAATCGTAAGAATGTAATTTATAGAATTTAAATGTTTTCTTTACTTTTAACATAATTTTCATAAAATTTTATCTAAGTCTCGTTTTAAATTTAACAATAATTGTCTAATATGCGAGGAATAATTTCAAGTTATTCAAAACTCTTCTCGTTCAAATATTTTATGAGATGTTTTACTATTTTATATTTCATTTATAATTCGTTGTGTTTTATTTTTGGAAAATCCCTCTGTGTTTCGTTTTAAATTACAATATATAAAAAAAATTTAATATGAGATTTTACAAGTATATGTTTATAATCTGGACTGAAACCGTGTATCAAAAAACAAATATTTATGTTAGGAAATTTAACAAGATACGTGCCTCGTTGGTTGAATCCAGACCACATAACGTTTAATTAGTGATCCAATGTTTCGCAGTAGAATGTTTTTCTTATGTCTGTATGTATGTTAAACTGTATTTTGTTTAGTGAAAAATCTAATTAAATATTTTGTGATAAATCTTAAGGAATATGTACTAAAAATTATTAAAATAAATCAATGAGCATAAATAAATAACATGTTCCGCAGTAGAATGTGTTTCTTATGTATGTATGTTAAACTGTATTTTGTTAAGTGAAAAATCTAATAATTTTTTTTTGTGATAAATCTTATGGAATATGTACTAAAATTATTGAAATAAATCAATGAGCATAAATAAATGGCATGTTAAATAAATCAATGAGCATAAATAAATGACATGCTCCGAAGTAGAATGTTTTTCTAATGTATGAATGTTAAACTGTATTTTGTTAAGTGAAAAATCTAATATTTTTTTTGTGATAAATCTTATGGAATATGTACTAAAAATTATATAAATAAATCAATGAGCATAAATAAATCAATGAGCATAAACAAATGAAATGTTCAGCAGTAGAATGGTTTTCTTATGTATATACGAGTACATAAACTGTATTTTGTTCAGTGAAAAATCCAATTTATTTTTTTGTGATAGATCTTATGGAATATGTACTAAAAATAAATCAATGAGCATAAATAAACGAAATACGAAAAAAAAAATAAGAGAGAAAATAAAAAAAACACTAATTTTCGTTAAATTCTTCTCAACCCCAATGCGCTAAAACGTTACTTAATCAATTTAATTACAATAATAAAAAATATATTATTAATTTCAATGACAAGTTTATGTACCGACATGAAGCGAATAAACTCAAGGGCGCTCTATCTGGGGACTCGAACCAACTATTCATTAAACAATTTACAAGTATAACAGCGCCCGAGTGAATCATGTAAAACACTTTTCTTGCATACAGTGCGTGTAGAAAAATGTTCATAAAGTTTTAAGTGAAAACCAGACTGAAAAAACTTTTTAAAAAAAGCTCCAGCGGGAATCAAACCGGCAACAATCAGGTCGGATGATAATCATCTTACCAACTAGGCCACGGAGGTTATCAAATATATTTTGTTATTGTAATTAGTTTTATCAAATACTGTATATTCCACTTTTTGTAACGGTATAAACCTACCGGTTTCAAGGCTTTCACCTCATCATCAGGGAGCACAACCAAGACTGAACTGGTACCGAGATACACACTTCTAACGGTAAATATTCGGGTTGGGGACTGGGGATTGAGGGAGGGACGGGACAACCTCGGCGAGCAGCGGAGAGATTCTTGGGATATATGTTTGCCAGATGTTCACCTCGATACACTAACTTATAAATTAATAGGGCCTCTAATATTATATGTCCTATTTATTTCCATTACTGCTGATATGTAAGAATTTGGCATCATCGATAGAAAATGTATGGTTTTTACGGTGACAATAATTAGCCATTTCAGAATAAATTAGAAGATTTGTTAAGGCGGATTTGTGTTCATAATATTTTGTTATATAATATTATGGAGATATGAAAAAAACTGAGTTCCAAGCTTGAAATTAAAAATGCATGCTGTTTACCCCTATGTTTTCTCAACTTTCCTCTGTGGGAGGTAGGCGTGGACACTGAATAATGAGATATATGTTATATATACGAGTATAACATACTCAGGTGAACCCGTGTACGTTATGAGGGTGGTAAAACTTGGATGGGTGGGCAAGAACCGAGAATTGCTGAAAGCTGTGAAAATTCGCAAGCTTTAGAACCTCAGTGATATAATATGAGATCGCATACGAACTAGAAAATTATAAATTTCAGTTATATACGAGTAAGTAGATGTCAAAAATACATAATTTTTGGAAAAATCTTGATGTATGGTATGTAACCCATGCTACAAAAAATCTTCATAAATATATTCAAGTTTTTTTTTCTAGCGATGGCTGATTAATACACCACTCTCAATAACATATATATCTCATATACGATATACAAGGTCTGTGTCCGCCCCATAATGACATACATCATTGAGTCCAGAGCCGACACTGTCAGAACCAAAATTCTCCTTCGAACCAGCGAAATGAAGGTACTTAGGATTATCGCTGGCAAAACCCTTCGTGATAGAGTACGAAACTCAGAAATCCGAAGGATGTGCGAAGTTGAAGATATTGTCAGATGGGGACGACAGAGAAGAAGGTTTTGGAACGAACGTGTATTCAGAATGGTGGAACCAAGAGCCGTAAAAATGGCCAGGGACAGTATCCCCCAAGCAATCAAACCTCTAGGACGACCTCCCAAAAGATGGAAAGACAGCTGGCAGTCAAGGTCGCAAGAGGCAAATAATGATGCAGGACCATAACAGGTCAACAGGCCTAAAAGAAGAGGAAGAAGAAGAAGACTTTGTATCTTGCAAGTTAGGTAGAGAAAACATATCTCTTAACTTCCAGGCAAACAATTTTTATCCATTCCATTTTCATAAATCTCGTCGTGCACGATCTTCCATTATTCATATATCTCACTATATCTTTCAAAATCTGGCTCCCATGATTCAGTTATGTTTTGATCAGCCTACCTCCTCCTCACAAACGTTATACTTCTGACTTTTATCCTTCTTCTGCTAAGTCCAAGTTTCACTTCTATACGTCAAGGTGGAGAGGGGCTTCAAAGAAAGAAGTATAAATTATTATTTATAGTTGTATAACATTGTGGAGTTTTAAAGACATTGTAATTTGTTTTATCAAACTGTTTATTCCACTTTTTTGAAACGGTATAATCCTACCGGTGTCAAGGTTTTCACCTCATCATCAGGGGAGCCCAAACATGACTCCCCAAGTATTGTTTGTGCTCCCCGATGATGATATGAAAGCCTTAAAACCGGTAGGGCTATACCGTTACCAAAAGTGGAATAAACAGTGTTTGATAAAACAAATTACGAAGTATAAATTGTTTAGTTTTACTAGTTTTGAAGTTCCTGTATCCTGTGTCCACCCAAGATCTGCGTCCGCCCCATAATGACATACAACATAGAGTCCAGAGCCGACACTGTCAAAACCAAAAATCTCCTTCGAACCAGCGAAATGAAGGTACTCAGGAGTATCGCTGGCAAAACCCTTCGTGATTGAGTACGAAACACAGAAATCCGAAGGACGTGCGAAGTTGAAGATATTGTCAGATGGGGACGACAGAGAAGAAGGTTCTGGAACGAACACATATCTAGAATGGCGGAACCAAGAGCCGTAAGAATTGCCAGGGACAGTATCCCCCAAGCAATCAAACCTCTAGGACGACCTCCCAAAAGATGGAAAGACAGCTGGCAGTCGACGTCGTAAGAGGCAAATAATGATGCAGGACCATAACAGGCCAACAGGCCTAAAAATAGATGATGAAGAAGAAGAAGTTTTGAAGTAAAAATATTAGTCAGCATCAAATGTGATTGTTTCCTATATTAAACTTAATTTTGTTAGAAAAGAACGAAACGCTCTCTTATTGTTTCTTTGCCCTAAGGTATTTATAAAGTTTTGGAATAACATTTTGTTCAAATTATATTAATATCCGTCCGTCACTTTAGTTTCCCCACAGAAGGAAAGTGTTTTTAGATTAAAAGAGAGTTTTGAAATTATCACTATTGTCTTATAATTCTTTTGTTTTTGTTTAATTCGTAACCAGATAGAGTATATTTTATATATACATTCAAACCAAACAGTAACCAAGTCCACAGTATTGTATTTATACAGACTTTGATGTATGGTAGTAAAACCTGAACGTAGAAAAATACTGAAAAGAGGTTAATAAATTCCGTAGAAATAAATGCATGCGCTGAGAAAAATAAAGAGGGTGACAATCTATGACAGAATACGGAATGAAGTGATTAAGACTGAATGCAAATTTAAGGCTGATGTTTTGAGTAAGATAAGAAGTACGCTCTGAAATGGTTTGGGCGTGTAGAAAAAATGAATAAAGAAAAACTAAATGAAAAAAAAAATTATAGTGCATATGTGAATGGAAGGCATGGTAGAGGAAGACCAAGGAAAGTATCGTAAGGTCAAGTCATGTAAAAAATCGAAGAAATCGTAGGAGATATATAATAAAGATTTAATTAGTAGTGTGTTTTTTGTAGAAATCTGTGAACATAAAAATTTTTAATTATTAAAAAATTACACTTTGAGGAATGCTGATCATATAAACAACAGGTTACGCTTTTCGAGCAGTTTTAATTGTGTATGAACAGTAAATACTTTTTTAAAAGACTTAAATTAAAACATTTCTTTTTCTTTTACGCTTCGTTCAACAGATTGAAACAATTGTTATCAAATTTTAATTAAGTCAATCCTCTGAGAATAAGGTTTTTTTTTTAGAAAAAATACTCGCTTCAATTCTTTGTAGCTTTCAATTATTATATTTTAGTTGATTCTGAGAAATCCGCTTTTGGTTCAGACGAATATGTAAGATTACTATTTTTTTTTAAACATAGTACATTTTTAAAAAATAAACTTCTACGAAAAAATAAATATTTATTTTAAAAAAATACTTATGTTTAAAATCAACACAATTTTTTGTCATGAGTTTTAGATTAAATTTTGTGTAATTCCATATAAGAAAATTATTTAGTAGAATAAAAAGCATTCTTTTTTTTTCGACGTATCATTGAATGTGACATTTTTATTAACTCGTTATATTTCTTAATGTTCTTTACAGGGGAACATAACAAATATATATAAACGTACCATCATACCATTTTCCTGTCAGTTAAGACAGAGGGATGGAGCGCCAAACTTTCGCCTACTCGACACCCTTAATTTTTCTCCTCTTCCCAAATAAGTCCAACAACAATTTCTTGTTATTTTTTCTAACAAACCTTTTGCTCTAATTTACTCTATTTAAAGGTGCTTTAAAATTAAATGAGTATTTAAAGAGTCCTGGTATACGTTGTCAAACTCGTTCGAGGAGTTGTGAACTATCCAGAATTACTACAATGATAAACGTTAAATATCCCTAACAATACACTAGACTGCGCCGGCAAGAACTGTTCTTAATAACATACGCAAGAACGGGTCTTCCAACCGCTATACGTCTTGGAAGGGCCTTAACTCTTTTGAACGGGATTGCTTCGGATATTGACATATTTCATATCACATTACTAAAAACAAAAGTAAATTTTCTTCTAAGATTGAGCGCGTTAGAAAGCACTCATCAACGTACTTAACTGACCTGAAATTTTATTTATATAGATATTTTTTGTTATTCTATATATTTTTTCCTAATTTTTAATGTTAACATTTTTTATATTTTTCAAAGTAATTGGGTTGAGCCTCTTTTGAGAAAATAAATATACAAAGAATTCGGAACTTAAATTGACGACCCTTGTATAATAAAATTTTAGTGAAAGGGTAGGTTCTTCTCTTTACACTATCTGGAATCAAACTCGAAACTTCTCGATGGAAGATATACTTTCTACGAACCAGGCCACACAGATCTTGACTACTCAAATTAACATTAGTTTTTTTTATAAAATGTGATATAACATTGATATTGATAAACGAAGGTTTAAAATTTAACTTAACTAACATATATCCAAGACACGTTCCCCTTTCAACCATTTCAAGTAATAAAAAAGTGAAAATCTACTTGACAATTTAATATGGAAAAGTTGACTTGAAAAATTATGAAGCTAAGTCATAATGAAAAAGATCTCATTTTGACATTCATCATGATTACCATCATCCAGAGTCACTTTTATGGTAGACAGAGAAAACTAATGTCTACATTATTCCATCCTGGCACAAATCGTTCGCCTCTTTCAATCCATTTATTAAATTTTTTTATTTAACATTTTTATTGCAATTATAATCTGGCGAGCTTATTGCCAGGCGGCAATCTCTTCCAGCAAACCAAACAAAAGTAAATGAAGCAAGTTACATGATCGCAACAAAGCATTCAAATTACTATCCATCCCCACGAAATCCATGAATGCATACGTGAGCATATGCCCACAAATCCCATAAAGTCGGTCAATTACCCAAACATTCCTTATCATATAAAGTGAGATATCATCAATTATAGGAAAATTAATGTATGGGGGAGAGGAAAGCAAAAGTCAGGAATGAAACACGTTAGAAATTAAAAAAAAAACAATTTAAAAAAAACCACTGACCAGAAATGATCAGTTTTTTCAGTCCCTTCTTATATTATGCCAAGGACGGAGCATGTCTTACAATGATTTTTAACTGATTCCATAGTTTCACTGCATGCACAGTTAAGGACGAAGTAAAAAAAGAAAAGCGGTGAACTGGAAAGGCCAATAAACAATCTCTGTTTGAGCGTAGCGCTAGTTAGTCTATGAAAGGAAAGGAAGGGATGGTGGAGAGGAAAGGAAAAGAAAAATCAGGAATGAAACACGTTATTTTACTGACTAGAAATTAAGAGGTTTTTCAGTCGTTTCTTAAAGCATGTCAAGGACGGAGCGAGTCTTATATTGGTTTGTTACTGATTCCAGAGTCTCACTGCATGGACAGTAAAGGGCGACGTAAAGAAAGAGGAGCGGTGAACTGGAAAGGCCAATAAACAATCTCTGTTTAAGCGTAGCACTAATCCATGATTGGAAAGACGCTGAAAATTTTCGGCGAGATAAGATTGGGCGGCGGAACAGTTAGGGATATCATACAATAGAGATAGTTAAAGAATTTGGCGTATATTTCTAACGTTCAGCCAGTTGAATGCCTTCTGGTATGAAGTTATATGATCGTACTCTCGGAGGTTAAATATAAATCTTAGACAAACATTTTGAAGACGCTGTAATTTGTTCAGCATCCATATAACGTCATGTAAACTCTTCGACCGTAAAGACTTTTCATTTTCTCATCTTTCGTCGTACCTCGTTTTCCTATGTATTCTCAAACTTTTCATCTTCTTCTTCTCCCTGGTTCCATCCCAACTCACTGTCTGCGAAGACTGTTGGGGTCAGCTCTCCTTGTCCTCAGGTTGTATGCTCTTCTGTCCCGGACTACGTCCCCCAGACCGTGCCTCTGCATCAGGTTATTTTTTTGCACCACCCATGAATTCTTTGGTCTTCCTCTGGTTGTTATTCGAGGAAAATCCATGGATATTGCCTGGTTCACAATGTGATCGAGTGCTCTGCGTCCAACGTGCCCATACCATCTCAATCGCCTATCCTCCATCTTGCTTTCCATTCCCAAACTTTTCATGCCGTCTAATATTACTTAAATACAATGTTGTTAATCTTGTTACCAACTACATTATTTTCCAAACGATAACAATACACCATTTAAAGATTTTGTTAAACCAATTGATATTTCAGAATTATTAAAATCAAACATACAATAAACAGTCTTGTGTGAGCAGAGCTGAATTATCAATTCTTACTATTTACTTCCCAAATACTGTTATCCAAGAATATTTACAGGACCTCGTCAGCGTGCGGTACTTTATTGGAGCCGCGGTGCCCCAGAGAGGGCAGAACTCATGGCCCCTCTTCATAAATATCATACTTTATGCCGCTGATAAAAGAAATCCCGGGGTCCCAGGATGTCAAGTGGCAGTATTTTCTTGAGGTGTGGTGGCAAATCGCTGGGAGGCGAAAATTGGTTTGGGAGAAGACTGTTTTAGAGAAACGAATGTTATAATTTATGGATATTTGTTTGGAAAAATTATTTAAGTAATTTTTAATTCGTTTTTATTCACACATAGTGTATGTACAATATTCAAAACGTACTATTTGTCTCACCGTCCTCTCTTATCTCACCACATATTGTATATGTACAATATTCAAAAGATACTATTTGTCTCACCGTCATCTCTTATTTTAATACACATTACACATATTGTATATGTACAATATTCAAAAGGTACTATTTGTCTCACCGTCCTCTCTTATTTTAATACATATTACACATATTGTATATGTACAGTATTCAAAAGGTACTATTTGTCTCACCGTCCTCTCTTATCTCAATACATATTGTCTACGTACAATATTCAAAAGGTACTATTTGCCTCACCGTCCTCTCTTATCTTAATACATATTACACATATTGTGTATGTTAAATATTCAAAAGGTACTATTTGTCTTACCGTCTTCTCTTATCTCAATACAGATTACACATTGTATAATATATGTACAATATTCAAAAGGTACTATTTGTCTCACCGTCCTCTCTTATCTCAATACATATTACCCATATTGTATATGTACAATATTCAAAAGGTACTATTTGTCTCACCGTCCTCTCTTATCTCAATACATATTACCCATATTGTATATGTACAATATTCAAAAGGTACTATTTGCCTCACCGTCCTCTCTTATCTTAATACATATTACACATATTGTGTATGTTAAATATTCAAAAGGTACTATTTGTCTTACCGTCTTCTCTTATCTCAATACAGATTACACATTGTATAATATATGTACAATATTCAAAAGGTACTATTTGTCTCACCGTCCTCTCTTATCTCAATACATATTACACATATTGTATATGTACAATATTCAAAAGGTTCTATTGGTCTCACCGTCTTCTCTTATCTCAATATAGTTTACACTTTTATCTCACCAAAAATATTCCTTTTTTATTTCACCAAAAATATTCAGCTTCTTTTCGATGAAAGACTCTCAAAACAATGATTATTTATTGGTTTTATCAGATCACCAGTTTTCATTATTTATGAAGTATTTTATTATATGTATAATAAGATTCTGCAATGAATTACTAACTAATATTAAACTTGTTTCGTCATGAGTGTATTTTACAAAGCAATTTAAAAAAAAAACCTCAATTTCAAGGCTTTAAAGTTTCGTTTTCGATTTTCCTTTTCTCTTCAGTATCTCTCCCATTTTATATTGAATGACAATTTGTTATTTAAATTGTTCTTATTTATATAATTCATATATTATGTATAATAATTTGAAAAATTTCGATTACCGTATACCATTATTAATTTATTTTGGTCCCGTTGATTGAAAAAACATTGCAACTTGGTCCACTAGAACATACCTACATAAAACGTACCTACATATATTACATTACGCTGTTTTACTGTTGGGAAAAGCAGAAATTACACAGTGTAAGACTTTTCTGATTCAATATAAATCGTTAGCCTCTCCGACATTCATATACCTTATCATACAACTTCAACAATTTCTCTGACGTTCTATATTTACTTCTGACAAATTATAATTTAGTTGATCCAACCATACTTTCCTTGATTTTCCTCTCACACGGAGTACACTCACATTTGCACTATATATTGAAGTTAGTCTTACTTTATATATTCGTTTCACATACAATGGAGTGTAAAATAACTAAATATGAGTTAGCAAAATAACATCTGTATCACTTTCTCATATTTAGACAATGGTTTATATTCAAGCGCGGTAATGATTTTTATAGGCTGAAATATTTTATAATTGTAAGTGTTTTCCTTATATTACAATTCGATAGTACGGTCAACCTATTAAAATGTTTATGTTGAAAAAAATGAACGCGTACAACGAAAGTTTTGACATTTCGTAAACTTCAAACTTCAAAGTTGAACTACGGTTTTTTGTCGGAAGTGATGAGTCTAACAACCTCTTCAGATAGCAGAGAAACCTTTGACCTTAGACAAAATTCATCAAAATTTATGAGATTAGTCAACTCATTTTTCAACAGTCCGGAACTAACTCAGTTAAATAAGAATTTTCAGCTTAAATTTCAACAGACTGGAACTAACTCAGTTTTATAAGTTTTGTCAGTTCATATTTCAACTGTCTGGAACTATTTAGTTCAATAAGATGTATCAGCTCATATTTAAATAGTGCGGTTCTAATTCAGTTACACAAGATTTGTCAGTTCATATTTCAACAGTCTGGAACTATTTAGTTCAATAAGATGTATCCGCTCATATTTCAATCGTCCGATTCTACTCGTAATTCTGTTACACAAAATTTGTCAGTTAATATTTCAACAGACTGGAACTTACTCAGTTTTATAAGTTTTGTCAGTTCATATTTCAACAGTCTGGAACTATTTAGTTCAATAAGATGTATCCGCTCATATTTCAATAGTCCGATTATAATTCTCTTACACAAGATTTGTCAGTCCATATTTCAACAGTCCAAAACTAACACAGTTATATTAGATTTGTCAGCTCGTATTTCATCAGTTAAAAACTAACACAGTTATTAAATATTTGTCAGTCATATTTTAAGTCCCAAATAATAGTTTTTGATATCAAAAAGGTCATTTGACCTTTGAAGTATATACATAGTTCCACCACCTTTTTACCCTTTACGTTGTTCTCGTTTGGAGGAAGCGAAAATTTTGTAAAAATTTAAAAAAACACTGGATTTATTTTCCAATACTATGAATAATTATTTATTTTACCAAATTAAGTATTTATTTAAGATTTTAAATAATAATAACTTTATTCCAGATAGTGCAATGCAATAAAGGTCCAATAAATTTTGTACATAAGACATGATAGATTGTGTAAGGTATTTCGGAGTGTTGTACAGGGTGGTTTGACTAATGATACTGACATTTCGAAAACGTTGTTGTTTTCATCTTCAGGACTTGTTTGTAATCAACTTCACCATAATATAGATGTGCGCTGTATACCGCTTGATTTAAAATATAAACCAAACTTCGATTGCCAGGAATATAAGAAGGTGATAGGACATATGGCGAGAATTGTGAACATAAAAATAGTTAAACATGAGAGAGCCCCAGACTCGCTTATCCCGAAAAATCAGGTTTCGCTGAGTCAATAATTGAAACAGGCAAACGTTTCTCCCTTAAACCTAATAAACTTGACAAATCAAATATTGAGTCATCATGCCCGATAAATCAATGAGGCAATACAAATCTGCAAACATCTAAACAGTATTAACATAAACGACGGACTCCATCTCAAACATCTAAACAGTATTAACATAAACGACGGACTCCATCTCAAACATCTAAACAGTATTAACATAAACAACGGACTCCATCTCAAACATCTAAACAGTATTAACATAAACAACGGACTCCATCTCAAACATCTAAACAGTATTAACATAAACGACGGACTCCATCTCAAACATCTAAACAGTATTAACATAAACAACGGACTCCATCTCAAACATCTAAACAGTATTAACATAAACGACGGACTCCATCTCAAACATCTAAACAGTATTAACATAAACGACGGACTCCATCTCAAACATCTAAACAGTATTAACATAAACGACGGACTCCATCTCAAACATCTAAACAGTATTAACATAAACAACGGACTCCATCTCAAACATCTAAACAGTATTAACATAAACAACGGACTCCATCTCAAACATCTAAACAGTATTAACATAAACGACGGACTCCATCTCAAACATCTAAACAGTATTAACATAAACGACGGACTCCATCTCAAACATCTAAACAGTATTAACATAAACGACGGACTCCATCTCAAATCAGCATAATCTAGCCCCGTAATCAAATTGATGCGACAACAAACCGAAAATTAGTAATAACTACATCGCTTCTGAGTTCTGTTATCTAGGCAGTATATTGATGTGTGGTGGACGATTTGAAAGATACATTGAAATAAGGGTAGCGACATGGAACAAGGTAAACAGTAAATACACAACAATCGCGCAATATCAACTGTAGCAAAAATGACATCATATAATTGTGTATTGGTACCCGCCTTGACGTATAGAAATGAAATTTGTGCTTGGCAGAAGAAAGATAAAAGTCATGTTTATGCTGTGGATATTCATGTACTAAGGAAACAATGTGGAGTGTCAATGTAAGAAAGTTGGCGGAATGAAGACATCAGAAATTAAAATATGGATGTTTTGAGTAAGATTGAGAAAGGAAGTTTAGAAAGATTTGGAAATTAGGAAAGAATAAATGATGAAAGAACGTCTAAGCGAGTATAACATACATCCAATTAAAAAATACAAGGTGTGCGTGGAAGCTGTGGACCGAGAAAAACGTGACTAGACATTACGTTCCTAACAATTACACTAGACTGCGCCGTCAACTGCGCCGCAACAATTACACTAGACTGTTCCTAACAATTACACTAGACATTACGTTCCTAACAATTACACTAGACTGCGCCGGCAAGAACTGTTCTTAATAACATACGCAAGAACGGGTCTTCCAGCCGCTATGCCTGTTGGAAGGGCCTTAACTCTTCTGAACGGGACTGCTTCGGATATTGACATATTTCATATCACATTACCAAAAGCAAAAGTAAATTTTCTTATTAGATTGAGCGCGTTAGAAAGCACTCATCAACATACTTAAGTGACTGTGAATATATGTGTATCATGTGTTTGTGTGTATATACTCGTATGTATGCATATGCATTATTTTTTATTTTATATAATTAAAAAAAAAAATTCTATGTAATTTTTCTTCTTTTTTAATGTCTTGTATTTTTGAAAGTAATTAATTGGACTAAGCCTGTTTTGAAAAAAAAAATCATAAATAAATAGATCAAATGGACCAAATTTTGAAAGAACAATGAAGAAGTTTAAATAATGGAAGATTGTGCATGACGAGATGTTCAGTTAAGTTTACTTCGATCTCACGATCACCTACGCTGTTGGTGAAGACAAAATAAGCCCATCCAGCGTGATATATACTAAAACATGGAAATATTTTAAATTTATTAATGATTGCGACGTCACTTTGTGACGAAGAAGGAACTGCTCAAAAGGACTCCTTCTGACATCACGGGAGAAAAAAAATGACGCGCAGTGCAGTATGATGTGACTCAAAGCCTGAAGTTCAAATAGTCTAGCAGAGTTGTTTGTACTTTCACAGACAATTTCAAATGCAGCCAAACTATCCTTTGACATCACTTGATTGGAGAAGACAATCGGTCTAAAGATTAACCGATGTAAGCCTGACTGGAGTTACCTTCAGAAGTTATTGCGGATTGATCCAGATGGCTGCCAAAATTACAACAGGGCAAAGGGGAATAATTGGCAAGAGAGAAATTGGGTTTTGCAGTAGTCGGAATATATAGGTATACTCACAGGGAGACTACTATAGTTGTGCCTTGATGCAAGGAAAAAATCGGAATATTTGTTCCCATAAAGAAGGACAACCAACAATAAAGTCAAATGGACAGGTTTTCTAAGTGTTTTCTCGTTTACGGAAAATAATATGTGTTGGATTTATAAAAACTTCAGTTACAAAAATTTTTTTACGAAAAAATATCATCAAAACATTTCACTAAAGAATATCATCAAAACGTTTTTTTAAAAAAAAAAACGTTTTTCAATATTTTAGTATTTTTCAACCCTCTTTTGATAAAAAGTTGATAAACTTTGACCATAGATAACGCACGCAGAGAATCCTTTCTTTATTTCAAGAACGAACGCTATCTTGATTACTTCTCAGAAGAGAATATCTTTTCAAAGAAAAATCCTCGTCTCACATTTTTATATTTTTCAAGTACAGTAAGCCCTCAATTTTCACGGGTAATTTGTTATAGAAAAACAGTGCTTTACATAGTTCCAGATTTATATGACAAGCTCCGTGGCTTAGTTAATAAGACGCCAGTGAAGGCGACGAATGAAAATCCAGTTCCCGTTGGAACCCAGTTTTTTTTTAAAGGATTCCATTTGGGATATCACCTCTGACATGTTTAAAATCTATTTAGAAAAACCAACACGTTAATAAGCCCGCCAGGCTGGATTGTATACATCGAAAAAATATTATAATAGTACAATATTTTTTTGAAGATTTTTATAAGCCCTCCAGATTGGACTGTATACATCGAAAATATATTACAATAATATACAATTTTCTTAGATATAGCCACATGGTAATAAACTCGCCAGGTTGGACTGTATACATCGGAAGTATATTACAATAATACGATTTTCTTCTAACATGGTTAACCTTTCCCTTCCTGTGCTAAAAAAAATCCGCGCGTTCCGGTACTGTGTATTCTATACACATCAATACACATGTAAAAATGAGCGATTTAAAATCGGAAAAATAAGAATATTCATAGCCAATCGCTTAAAATAATTAAATTTGAAATCAAAAGTGATAATAATTGAAATTTAATTGATGCTAAAATGAAAAACAACATCGGCCGACGTTCACAAAACGGGCAAAGAGACCACCTCAAATGGATGTCCGAGAGCTACTGAAGCGAGCGAACTGAGATTCTATTTCTTGCGTTCCCATTTACTGAAGTAAAGGGAGAATGAGACGTGATTAGCGTCACTTCCTCACCCATAGCGGGTATTTTAGAATGAATATACCTAAGTCACACACTGGCACATGTTTGATTGTAGTGGTGAATTTATTCTCGATTTTCACAAAATATCTCTGATGTGGCCGATGAGTGGTAATTATTATTATTATTTTCATTCAAAACGTAAATGTATTACGGAGGAATATCTAAAACCTGAACCCAGTATGTAATATATTTATAGAGATATTAAAGTTTTTAGAAGCAATGTGTACTAGTTACACATCACAGGGAAGGAAGGGTTAAAAAAGCTTGAATTAAATACAAGTGCACAGTGAAAATGTGAGAAGAAGGCGTTCTTCATAAGATGAAAAAAAGTATGATTGAATCAAATGAACGTTATGTTGAAAGAAGAAAGTGTAAAAAGTTAGAGAAATTGTGAGAGATTTATGAGACGGTGCAAGGATGTAGAAAAACGAATTGTATGTGCCTCGATAGGAAAGTCTGGCACTCTGTCCTGTGTAGTTGTTTAAAATACTTTGACAATTAACTAAAGTTCAATGATTCTGTCTACACTTCTTTGTGAAAAGCTACATCACACTCATTACACATGTACTGGGTCTCACTTGTCTTATTTTGCTTAGCATATTGCATGTTCCGCAAGGTTCTTTTTGTCAGTTGATGGAATACGTATCAACACGAGTTTAAATATCCTTTTTCATAGTATGTTTAAAAGATTCTGCTTTTTTTTTTTTGAACTCAGATACTGTATTTGAAATCCAGATTTATGTCAAAATCTTAAGATTTGACCCTTCACTGCACGTTGATGACGTGGCGTTAGAATCTGCAACGTAAAGTAATTCGTGCATATTTTTATTATCTAGGGCATTGGTTCTCAACGTGGGCGATAACGCCACCTTTTGGGCGTTTCAGACTTTCAGGGGGGCAGTAGTAGACCCAGAGAAAACAAGGGGGCGTTGAGATGGCACGGAGGTGCGTGGGCAGATGACAACTGACGACAAATAAGGAATTAAAAATTAAATTCAAGAATGGCTACCAAGAATTTTGGCTGCCGATGCCGATTTTGCAACTGTACCCAGGATTATGGTCGATTGTTCAACGATTTCTGATAGCATTCCCATCTTCCTATTTAGCTGAACGTGTATTTAGTGCTGTAGCAACATTGGTAACTAAAAAGAGAAATCGGCTCCATGTTACTGAACGCGGCGACTTACGGTTGTTTTTAAGTAAAATCGAGCCTGATATTAACAAACTCCTTAAAATGCATTAAATTCAACCTTCTCATTAGATAAGTTATAAATTCAATGTCTTTTGAATGTTAATAAAAATACTTTTCAATATAATTAAGTATGCGTTTTAATTGTTCTCATTGAAACAGTCTTCTTTAAACTCAGAAATAGGATAGGGCCATACCATACCATATCCTATCTTAAGACTATAGTAAATAATATTACACGTTTAAATATTAGGTCCTTACATATGAAATTGGGTTCACCTGAGTATGTTATACTCGTATATATAACATATATCTCATTATTCAGTGTCCACGCCTACCTCCCACAGAGGAAAGTTGAGAAAACATAGGGGTAAACAGCATGCATTTTTAATTTCAAGCTTGGAACTCAGTTTTTTTCATATCTCCATAATATTATATAACAAAATATTATGAACACAAATCCGCCTTAACAAATCTTCTAATTTATTCTGAAATGGCTAATCATTGTCACCGTAAAAACCATACATTTTCTATCGATGATGCCAAATTCTTACATATCAGCAGTAATGGAAATAAATAGGACATATAATATAATCATTTAGAAAAAAAAATATTATCAAAATGGGCGGTGGGCAAAATAAGGTTGAGAACCTATGATCTAGGGTATATGCTAAAAATCAGGAGACTCTCGTTTAAGGTTGAATTGCTAAAAGTAGCGTGTCCTTTTTTAGAAGATGTATCGGTCACGTGAAAACACGGGATCGGAACTCAACGCAAATTTAGTTCATCACGTTTAAATACGGAATCTTGATACAATGATTAACTGTTTTAATAATCGATATTGATGGCATAATGAATATACGAGTATCTAAAGTATGTAAACAAAACAAATCGCGCATAAGTAAATTCGCGTCAAATGAGAGATTACTGTGCCCACGATATTTTTTTCCTAAAAACTTTCTACCGTGTAAAAGGCGTAACGCACCTTTCCGAATTTTTTTAGCAAACAAGCTATTAAACTTTCCCCTGTAATTCGATAATTTCTAATTCACGTTTTCGGACATTATTGTCGTTCTTCAAGCCTCAATTATATTTTACAAATTCCACGTCATTACGGTGTTTTGCGCCGTCATTACAAAGGATTGTAATGTTTTTTTAAAACCTACAAGCGAGCGGGCAATTTTCTCAACAACAAAAATTTTTATGTACGCCATTTTTTTATGTTTTTCGGTTATTTTCTCGGACTCGCCAACCTTATTTTATTGCTTCTGATGCATTCATATTTTTTTATTGACTAACGTAAAATTTTACTGGGAAATGCCAGTCATTCCCTCAATTTTTTTAATGTTTTCACCAAATGCTCAAAACACAATTGACGACATTTTTTATAAATTCTCAAATATTTTTTTGATTCAGTAATAAGTCGATACGTGTTGACTCTATATTCGATACGTGTTGACTCTAAAGTCGATACGTTTGACTCTATAATTGATCGTATTCGTTATAGAAGGATTTTAACTCATCATCCAATTTAATTTTATATCATTCCACTGTAGAGGATAAACTTTCAAAATGTTTATCAGATATTTAACTTGAACCTGAGAAAGAAGAATCATATCACTTTATATAAGAAATGATTTATAATATTATTTAATAAATCAATACAAGTAACACGTGTTTCAATCTTCTATCTCGAGGCGGAATGTTCCTGGTATATTACGAGACCAGTGGCTAGGTCAAACTGGTGTCATGTTTCATCTAAAGCAGTGCTCCGCAACCGGTGTGCCGTGGCACACTGGTGTTCCGCGGTCAAATTCAATGTATTTGACATTTTACAATTTTTCATTATGTATTTAATACACAATGACAAATTATTTTTCATAATATTGTCTATTTTTCAAAATGTTGTATAGAATAATTATTACAACTAAATAATTTTTCAATGGTCCCCCAGTGCCTGGTGCCAACTGTTGAAAACTGCGCAGTGTGCTTTGTACACACCATGGCCGCACTAAATTAGTCATAGACAAAAACAAATTACCCTTATGCGCGTCACTGAAGACTCATGCGCATGTGTTATACTGCATTTGCACGCGTTACATCACGTTCACTCGTCCGTCATTACTGTGTGCGGAGCTGTCAGTATTTAACAACACAAAGTTAAATAAACAAGTTTCTACCATTAACAATAATAACTATTAATTGTGTTGCTGAATTGTGTGTGGTTAGCGGTTTTCGTGTGATACACATTTAGTTTTATACCCCTTTAAATATGGATAAATTTTTACGTGGAAAAGATCCGTCTTCACTTACAGATGATGAAGAACCCAGCACAAGTGTAACAAAAAAAACAATGAAGATAGTGAAAAGAAAGTACGACGAAGACTACGTTAAATATGGATTCTCGTGGTGCGGTGACGAAATGGCTTCAAAGCCACAGTGCATCATTTGCGGCGAACAGCTATCAAACGAGTCAATGGTACCCAGTAAATGAAATCGCCATCTATATTCAAACCATCCCAGCTACGCCAACGAAGACAGACAATATTTTAAGAGGTGCTTAGAACAAAATAAAAAACAGAAGAAATTTATGAAATCGACCGTTATAGTTTCTGAAAAGGCCTTAGAAGCTAGCTACTATGTTGAAAAATTAGTTGCACGTCAGAAGAAACCACATACTATCGGCAAAACACTTAATTAACCAGCATGCATGGAAATTGTTCGACTTATGCTTGGGCCCAATGAAATTAAGGAAGAGAATAAAGTTTCGTTGTCTGCCGATACTGTTAAAAGACGTATTCACAATATGTAATTTTTAAGTGTATTATATTATTATTATTTATTATTAAAAAAATTTTTTTTTATTTAATTAGGAGTAATTTTCTTGAATTAAATTTCACATAACCATTTTTTATTTAATTAAGAGAGATTTTCTTAAATTAAATTCCACATAACCATTTCCTAATCCTAAAAATAAATCGTTAACAAATGGAAAAAAGCAATGCATAAAACCATCTTTTCCTAGGTGCTAAGAAGTTTCACTTCTACCGCGTGAGAGTCTCACGCATCTGTTTTTTTTTGTATATTTTGTGATGTAACATATGTAAATTTAAACTTTTTTTTTTTAAATTATGATTCATCTCTAGAATACGTTATGATTTGTAAATTATAAATTGTACTTATTGTATAGACAACGTTAATATTCTCATATTCGATTGCCAATGTTCGTTATTCTATAGTATGTGATTCCAATATTTAATATATCATATACGTAAACAAGCACATTCTATTTCATACACACCGGTTTTATGTACATTATCTCCATTGTCTTAATAATAATAACATTTGTATTGTAAAACATTTTCATGGCATACAGTTACCCTTAGCACGTAACATTTTTTTCTAACCAACGACAAAGATCCCTACGTCATTACCATATTTCAAAAAACATTTGAAAACTAATTTCAAGTTAGTAATCTTAATAACGTGTCACTCCGGATTTCCTTTTACTTTACACCATTCCTTCATTTTTCCACCGATTAATGATCACCATATTTTCCTCCTAAAAACCCCGATCAAATATCCCACGTCCGTTTCATAAGTCGGATGAAGGAGTAAGGTGTCCCTTAGTTTGACCGATACACTGAGCACAAACAATCAATATCGTATCAATTGATGATGTCTTAATTTTATTATTTTATAATTTCTAACAAATAAATGATGTCAAATAAAAAAAAAAGACCAAGTAACTTCCTTTAGTAACTTTTGCCTTGAACGCTGGAGAAATTGTCACCTGGAAAAAGTCCGTCAGATTGATTTACATAGAAATGTAAAATAATAAATTTATAAAGTTAAAGAGTTAATTTGTTGGGTAAGTATTAACTGGGACTTCTTTTAAAAAGATTCGTTTCGAACGAGAATCGAACTCAGAACCCCCAAATAACTTGAGATACATCTCGCCAACTATGTTAGGCTACAAATGTTTGAACTTTATTAACTGAAATGTTCTTCTACAATCATCTAGCACCTTCTATAAGTATTTTGAAAAAAATAGAAGCCTCTTTAGAAATTGTTAACATTTCCCTTCCTGTGCTAAAAAAATCCGCGCGTTCCGGTGCTGTGTGTTCAATACACATCAATATACGAGTAAAAATGAGTGATTGTAAAATGTCTCGTACATGTAAAAATGAGTGATTTAAAATCGGAAAAATAAGAATATTCATAGCCAGTCGCTTAAATTTGAAGTCAAAAGTGATAATAATTGAAATTTAATTGCTGAAAACGTGACAAAAACATCGGCCGACGTTAACAAAACGGGCGAAGAGACCACCTCAAATGGATGCACCAGAGCTACTGAGAACTGAGACGGGACTCGGTCTCGGACTGTTATACCTCGAAGGAAGAAACACAATTGCGAACTGAGATTCTATTTTTTGCGTTCCCATATACCAAAGTAGGGTGAAAGTGAGTCGTGAATAGCGTAGCTTCCTCGTCCATAGCGGTTATTTTAATGAATATACCTACGTCACACACTGGCACACATTTAATTATATTGGTGAATTTATTCCCGATTTTCACAAAATATCTCTGATATGGTCGATAAGTGCTAATTATTATTAACATTGTTTTTTTCATTTAATGCGTAAATGTATTACGGAGGAATATCTAAAATCTAATGCCAGTATTTATTATATTTATAGAGATATTAAAGTTTTTAAGAAGCAATATATACTAGTTACACATCACAGGGAGGGAAGGGTTAAGAAGATATCTAATATGTTACTGAAATTTCAATTAAAAAAATATGAGCCAAATCTAAAACCAGCCCTGAAAAAAAGGAAACTACAAACTAAACTTGAGATCGATGTTTTATTTAGCTCGAGTTCAATGAATAAACCCCTAAATTAAGCATAAAAAGCTTGTTATTTTTTTTGGCAACTTATTTTAATTTATTTGGAACGAACTTTCTTGTGCTAATTTTCTTAAAAAAATGTTGATTTTCCTCATTAAGTTTTTCCCTGAAAAATGCAATTAAACTTGGAGATTTGACAAATGAAAAAGAAATCTTAAAAAAAAAATTGGATTTATATTTTGGTCGTTTGAGTTAAAATTACGACAAAGAAGTTGATAAACAAACTTGGATTAAAAACCTGTTGGTAATAATGACATCAAAACTTTGTGTACTAAAACGAAATGGAAAGAAATTTTATTTTACCTTAAAAAACAAAATATGTTATTGACAAACATTTTTGCTAAAAAATATCAAGTTCTCTGAAAAACATTACATTCGTCGTCTTATATAAGTTTATGTAAATGTTTTGTATTGTATTACAAATTGGTTGTATACAGTAAAACTTTGCAGATGTTTTTTTTGCTTCAAAACAACCTCTTCTTTCTAGCCAGAAAGGTGTTGAACAAGCCTTAATGGAAATTAAGACAGCAACCCTAATTAGAAAAAAATGGGTACCAACGAGAATTGAACCTACATCTTCGGGCTGGCTTGAACCTACATGTTTGTGCGATGAGCACAGATCTTTTAATGTCTTCTCTCTTGAATTTATTTTTTTTCTGTGTTTTTTTTTTATCTTCTTGTTCTACGTGTTCAAGGGTGTGGGCTGAAAAACATCTGGTGTCCCCGTGGCTGGGTTCGGTTTATATTGGTGCGGTGTATCTTGGCCGAGGGGATGTTATTAGATGAGCCCAAACATTTTGATAGCTTCTATATTTAATGTATTATCTGCAATTTATGTGTTTTAGAAGTGTTATTTAAATCTTGTGGGCTGAAAAACATCTGGAAAAAACACCTTGGATCTTCCTCGAATAACAACCAGAGGAAAACCAAAGAATTCATGGGTGGTGCAAAAAGATAGCCTGATGCAGAGGCACGGCCTGGGGGACGTAGTCCAGGACAGAAGAGCATACAACCTGAGGACGAGGAGAGCTGCCCCCAACAATCTTCGCAGACAATGAGTTGAGATGGAGCCAGGGAGAGAGAGAAGTGTTATTTAAATATATTTTGTACATACTATGTTGCCGTCAATAAACCTATATTTATTTATTTAAAAAAGATAAGCGTCTTAATAACTTAGCAACGCAGGTATCAGTATTTTATTTATGCAAATAATCTTATAATTTATTTATGTATTTATATGTAAAGGATAGATTAAAGTATTGTTGAAGGAAAAACCAAAATATTTTAATTTAAGTTCTCGAATATAAAATAACATCAAAAATGTCAAGTTAGGTTAAACTTTTTTTTAACTAAATAAATAACTAATCTTTCCTTATTTTAGAAATGTTTAATCATGATATCAAGTGGTAACCCCATGTTTAGTCCTTTAGAAATGAATTCATGTTTTTTAAATATTTTTCGGACATTAAAAAGCTGTCAACTGTTGTATTACACTTTTGTCGTAGAAATGCAGCCTGAAAACCTCTTCCAATCAAGAAGAATTTTGTTGAAGAGGGTTGAAGCCTTTAAAAAGAGCCCTTTAAAAAAATAACCATGTACTAACGGGCATCGAACCCGAAACCCTGTTTTCATAATCTGGTTCGTTGGATAATTTTGCTATATAGATGGATGTAAACTTGTTAGTTTGTTTTATATGTAATGAAAAAGAAATATATTTTTCAGGTTTAACTATTTAAGATTGTCTAAATTAAACTTATAATTACTTAGCAAGTTCCACTAATGCACTAGTATTTGTGGAATTCACAAATTCATCATAACAAATTTAATCATAAATTTCTATTATATTATATTCAATTTTTATTATAAATTACAATAAATATATTCACCAGCAGTTCGACAGAAAATATCATACAAAATTGACGAATCATATTATTTTTTTAAATTTCCTTAACAACTTTACTGCTAATTGAAATTGCATTGTAATTTATCAACACTGTTTTTTTCCCTTTACGTAACGGTATAGCCCTACTGGTTTCAAGGTTTTAACCTCATCATAAGGGAGCACAAACAAGACTTGTTTACATAAAGTGTAATAAACAGTGTTTGATAAAACAAATTATAATATCTTTAAACCTCCACAATGTTCATGCCTTAACTATAAATAATATAAAATATTAATTAATTAACTTTAATAATGAAAAATGTATTAAATTCCCTTGAGAGGAGGTAATAAAGTAAAAAATGTGATACTCATATATTTATTCTAAAAATGTAAAATATGAGTACAAATTGCTTTGATTCTAATATGAGTACAAATGGCTTTGAATCTGATATGAGTACAAATTGCTTTGAATCTAATATGTGTACAAATTGCTTGAAAACTGCTTTGAATCTATGGGGTCGCGGGAAAATGAGAGGATGTCAAAATTTTCAGGTAGTCATTTTTGTAGTCTACAAAAGGGAGATAGATATTCGCGAATAACACTTACAAGATAAGCCTTTCTTAGAGTTTCACTCTGGCCTCGGGACCATTGGGTTCATCCCCCAACGCTCGTAAACAAACAATCATGATCGCCACAAATCCTTGGCCTAGTTGGAAAGACACCTGTCTTTCGAGGATGTGGGCTCAATTCCTGCTGGTGACCATTTAAAAAGAAAATGTATTATCTACAATAGTATTCACTTCAAGTATCTTTAAAAATTTTCTGGTTGGTGATAAAATTTAGGTAAGATGATAAGGTTTCTGATAAGAGATTATCACATCAAAAAAGTATTGTTGTATACAACGCAACCTGGAAAAAAACTGACAGGTTGTATTGTATACGAGTACAACACAAAGAAAGTGTAATACAATACAATACTGGTAGATGGCGTCAGAGCCTGTTTCGGACACGGCTTCGAAGAACGTTAAGTAACGGGCTGTAGACCGACTTGTATTGAGGGGTTTTATAGCATCCCTATTATCCTGATGGAACGTTTACGATCATAATGAATGCTTTGAATCTCCAGAAGTTTTTCTTTTATATTAAAATATTATGAGTTTAAAATTAATGATTTTCTAGTCCAGGTTCATGGATTTAAATAGTTGAAAAAATAAACATTAATTAAATGGAACGTATACGATCACAATGAATGCTTTGAATCTCCAGAAGTTATTCCTTTATGTTAAAATATTATGTGTTTAAAGTTATGGATTTTCTAGTTCAGGTTCATGGATTTAAATAGTTGAAAAAATAAACATTAATTAAATGGAACGTATACGATCATAATGAATGCTTTGAATCTCCAGAAGTTTTTCCTTTATATTAAAATATTTTGTATTTAAAATTAATGATTTTCTAGTTCAGGTTCATAGATTTAAATAGTTGAAAAAATAAACATTAATTAAATGGAACGTATACGATCATAATGAATGCTTTGAATCTCCAGAAGTTATTCCTTTATATTAAAATATTTTGTGTTTAAAATTAATGATTTTCTAGTTCAGGTTCATGGATTTAAATAGCTGAAAAAATAAACATTAATTAAATGGAACGTATACGATCATAATGAATGCTTTGAATCTCCAGAAGTTTTTCCTTTATATTAAAATATTTTGTGTTTAAAATTAATGATTTTCTAGTTCAGGGACATGGATTTAAATAGTTGAAAAAATAAACATTAATAAATGGAACGTACACGATCATAATGAATGCTTTGAATCTCCAGAAGTTTTTCTTTTATATTAAAATATTATGTGTTTAAAATTAATGATTTTCTAGTTCAGGTTCAGGAATTTAAATAGTTGAAAATATAAATATTAATTAAATGGAACCTATACATTCATAATGAATGTATTGAATCTCCAGAAGTTTTTCCTTTATATTAAAATATTTTGTGTTTAAAATTAATGATTTTCTAGTTCAGTTTCATGGATTTAAATAGCTGAAAAAATAAACATTAATTAAATGGAACGTATACGATCATAATGAATGCTTTGAATCTCCAGAAGTTTTTCCTTTATATTAAAATATTTTGTGTTTAAACTTAATGATTTTCTAGTCCAGGTTCATGGATTTAAATACTTGAAAAAATAAACATTAATTCATTCTAATTCTCTAATAAAATTTGAAAGAGTATATTTTTATTCTCTATCTTTTTTTTTTCTTCAAACATCAACTTGGCGAGAATTGCCAAACTAGTATAAATACATTTAAAAAAAATACATTTTTTTCTTTGTCATACAGATAATCCATAACTTTCAATCACTCAAAGTGTTTACACCCAACGAACCAAGTTAAACGACAAAAGATATTGATGTAAAAAAAGCAACAAACTTGGATAATTTCGTTTTGTCTCCTTTGGGAGTATGAGTCCAAAAACTCAGGGCGGAAGAAAACCATCACAGGGCTAATACTATAAAGCAGTGGTCCCCAACCTTTTTGTCGCCGCGGACCGGTCAACGTTTCATAATTTTACCGCGGCCCACTGGGAGAGGGGGGAGAGGGGGGACATTGAATGTAGTTTTTTTTTTAAATTTAATAACAATATATTTGTACAATATATAATAATAAAATTTACAACTGTGGTACATAAGTTATAGTGACAAATAATAGTAGAGAAAACACAAGGTTTGTGGGAAAAATGAAGAAAAATATATAATAACAATGAAAGATTATTAAGTTTGGATTCATGGGTATTTTCAATATTTTAAAAGTTCAACGGAAGGCTGAAAGTATTTTTTTCCAAGATAGAGAAAATAATTTATTTTGAGAATGCTTAGGGTTTAATATCGGGATTTTACTCGTAATGTTATTCTGATATCTTGCAGATATATTAACTTGAAAGTTATTTATCTATTTCCTTTAAAAGTTTTGATGTTGAAGTTTTATGTGTTTTGATTTAATATTTTTAATTGAATCGTGTTTAAACATGCCTTCAAGAAAAATACAGTTATCCCTTAAAAATGAATAAAAACAGATTTAATATTTTAACTTAATGCTAAATCAATGAGCACTCTGAGCTTGCTTCATTGAAACGAGATGGTTCCATCTGGGGGTAATAGGAGATTGTGACACCCGAAGTGTCTTTCTTATGTCCAGTTTATTTCTTTGTTTTGTTTTCGTTGCTGTCACTGCAGAAAATGGCAATAGGGATTTTAGTGCTGTGGTGGCAATCTCAGGGTATTCCGTCATGACTCTAATCCAGAACACCGGCAGAGTTGTTGTCTCGAACAGGTATTGTCGGAAGGTCGGTGGTAACTTAGCGTGAAGGGGTTTTCAACGGAATAATTATTTTAAGCTATTATTAAGTTTTATTGGGTATGTTCGATTTTTCAAAAGTAATTTTGATTTTTAAGCAGGCCCTTGCGCGGCCCAGTACCATTTGGTCCACGGCCCGGGGGTTGGGGACCACTGCTATAAAGAATAGATATGGAAATCGACCCAAATATCTCAAGCATACGGCATGATGTATTTAGGATTATTTATCCTTTAGATACCTATCCGTGTGTGTTTCAATTTAGACCTAAGCCCATCTGAGTATTTTAGAGGAAACTCATTAGTTGTTAAAAAAAATAAGGCTGTGTAGTTAATATTATATTAGAAATCATTCCTACGTAAGTGATATGATTATAAACTTTAAGAAGTACCATCATGTTATAATTTTTTTAGTGGGCAGAGATAATGGATTATACTTTTGTATATATGTATTGTATTATAAAGTATTTTTACCCACATTTTACGGATTCCTTTTGTTACATAATGGGGGTTGAATTTTTTATTCATATGGGCGAATACTAGGAAGGATTATTCTTGTATTATTAGAGGGTGTCGAGGTTACATCCACTGCTTCACTCAATTGATAATTTATCTCTTAAACATGCGTCACCAAGTGTAAAATCTTCACATTGGTTCTGTAAGTTACACGGGATAGAGGGTGATTTCTTCTACGGCTGTTATTGTCGAGCATAAAAACTAATTGCTTCTTATACGAGTATTACAGAACATTGCAGTACTTTTAATATAAATAACGCGGTGGACTCTTGATTTCTTGTTTCGAGACTTCTATAATTGCATACTGCTAAAAGTTCGATATGGTGTGCATATTTAGGATAATATCTCTCTGTCATATATTGGGTGTTAACATAAGTTGTGTCCGTTTTTTCCAAATTTAAAAATGAGCACCAAAAGTAAAACAAACTGGTAAATTTTATACGTCATTCAAAAGGAAATTTTCTGTTCTACAAGATATTGTATTTGTTTTTACGTTACATGTATTATTTTATTTGATTACGAGCCTTCAAAATCGAATATCAAATAGACAAAAGTTAGCATTTTCGACACATCTTTCTGTTCGCGTTCAATCGAGGGAATAAAGCTGCTCGTGATATTTGCGAAGTGTACGGTGAAGATGCTTTGAATGAAAGGACAGCTCGTCAATGGTTTTTGCGTTTCAAAGACGGTAATTTCGACCTAAAAGACATGGAGCGTTCCGGACGACCAGTGGACTTCGGTGAGGACCGCTCAAACTATATTATTCATGAAGATTCCCTTCAAACAACCGTAGAATTTGCTGAGCAGATAAATTATAGTCACATGACTGTTTACCGTTCGACGTTCGACAATTGATTTTTATATGAAAAACTTTATATAAAAATAATGGTCGGGTGATTGTTCGTCTTTGTGCGGTTCGTGGGCATGTGCTCACGTATATGGATTTCGTGGGGATGGATAGTCATTTGAATGATTTATGCGACCACGTAACTTGCTTCATTTACTTTTGTCTGGTTGGATGGAAGAGATTGCCGCCTGGCAATAAGCCCGCCAGATTGTATTTGCAATTAAAGTGTTAAATAAATGAAAGTTTATAGGTAATTGCTCGATTTTATTCAAAAATAATATTTAAATCAGTAACCAGTTACAAACCAATATTAGTCTCGCTCCGTCCGTCCGTCCGATTGAAAAAAATCTTGATTTCTCGTCAGTAATTTAATGTATTTCATTCCCCATTTTTCTTTTCTATCCACTAACTTTTTCTTTGATTGATGATATCTCACTTTTAATTTAATATGTTTATGCCCACAAACTTCCTAAATATGAAGAATCATTTGAATATGTTTTGCGACCATGTAACTTGCTTTGTTGACTTTTGTCTGGTTAGCAAGAAAAGATTGCAGCCTGCCAAAAAACCGGTCAGATTGCATTTACTCGCACAATGGTGTTCTGTCCTCTGCCCACTAACAGAGGGAAGATATATGATGATATATATGTAGGAGTTTATTTTTAACCTGGCGAGTTTATTGCCATGTGGAATCTCTTCCAGCCAACCAGAAAGATGTTTTTATAGGTCCTTAGTGTTAACCAGACTGGAATCCTATTTAAAAAAATCTGGGTTCCAGCGGACATCGAACCCGCAACCTCAGGATCGGCAGACAAGTGTCTCACCACCAGGCCACGGAGGTGTCATTAAGGCTGGTAAACTACTGATTATTTAAAAATACTACGTTAAGAAAAATCATCTCTAATTTAGTTATTTTAAACATCGTTATTTTTGGATTATACCAGTGAATTTACAAACTCGAAAATAATCTAGTTTATACTTCGTTATCAAATTTAACTTCTGGGAGCAAATTAAATAAAATAACATAATAAATCACAAAGCAGAGATGTTAATTACGCGTGGGAGCATAATGTTTATCCATGAAAACATAACTTTAGAAACTATTGCGTATTAAACCAATATTTTTATACGATTAAATAAATTCCATTTTGTAGATAATAATTTTCAAAAGTATTATTACTATTTTCTACAGACTAAGACGATGCCCGACGATTTGAAGGCTTTACAGCCGTGTTTCCCAACGTGGGGCCCACGCCCCACAGGGGGGCAATTTGATTTTTAAGGGGGGTAATTTCAGGTCTCCTATATGTTTTGAAAATTTACGTACTGTGTTTGCTTATTTCCTAGTGATTTCTTCCTAAAACCCATCATTTAAGTTTCTTTAATGAACAATTCAATATTTTAATAAGTATTAAAAATTATGTATATGCACGAGGGTTGCGTCTTAAGTTTTGAGACAGCCAAGTAAAAACAAATATTTTTCATCGAAAATGGCTTTATTGTTTTTTAAAATACTCTCCGTGAAGAGCAATACACTTTTGCATGCGTTTGAACTAATTTTCAAAGCATTTTTTCCACTCCGAATAAGGTAACTTCAAAACATGCGTTTTGAACGCATCAACCGCTTCAGGTGTCGAAAAACGTTGACCTCCCAATTTATTTTTGTTGTTCGGGAATAAAAATAAGTCATTGGGTGCCAAATCAGGGCTGTACAGCGGATGACCCAACAATTAAATGGCAAAAGTTTAACCCTTTTGTCGCGGCCGCTTAGTCGTATTTTGATCGCTTTGTCGCGTCACCGTTATGTAGGGGGGGGCATAAGAATTTTACAAAGGCTTAGAGGTGAGGCATGGCACAAAAAACGTTGGGAAATACTGCTTTACAGCGTTTATCCTCTATAAACGTGATATTCAGAAAAAAATATTAAATATATACAAACATATACCATCACGTCGTTTCTTCGGCTTGGGTGGGCTTCAGAATTTTCTTATTTAACGTCTTTCATATCCAAACATATTCTCATACAGCTCCTACGATTTCACTAACTTCTTAATTTTCTTCTTTCTACGTATCATTCACTAGAGCCAATCATACTTTTCTGGGTGTTTGTTTTGTTAGTTATTATTTATAAATTCGTTCTATTTACCCAACATATCATCCTTAAGTTCTCATTCATTCTTAATTCGTTATATTTACCCAACATATCATACTTAAGTTCACATTCATTCTTAATTCGTTCTATTTACCCAACATATCATCCTTAAGTTCTCATTCATTCTTAATTCGTTCTATTTACCCAACATATCATACTTAAGTTCACATTCATTCTTAATTCGTTCTATTTACCCAACATGTACCGGACAGGTACAAAGACTGTACGATAGGTTGTTGGTCGCCGCACAATCTCGAAGAATTCAGCGTCGCGGTTAAAATCGTCAATCACCAAAATATTAATTGGTGGCGATTTATTCCGTTCGTCAATGCGCCCCTGTCTAGGGGCGGGGCTTGGTCACTGCTCCGGGCGGAGCCTATACGTGATATCCAAGATGGCCGCTCGACCTAGCTCCAGTGGTGTAACGGTGACGATGGTTCCGGAGAAGTGAAGATGATCGAGAGAGATTCCTCTCTGGTGGATCGGAGAAGGTCAGACGAAGTGAAACACAATTGTAGAGAAGTAACAGCGATGTTTGGAAGTATATATTTTCAATATAACTTGGTGCCCTATATTAGCGGAAAGTCGGTCAGAGTAAGCGCACGTTGCCCGCTAGGTAAAGCCACGTTCGGGCTCGGGGGGCCGCTTAAACTGACCGCTTACCGCCTTGGTCTCGATGGCTCGACAACGGCACAAAGACCGCCGCGGTCGCGAGCTCATTCGGATTCAATGTGACTATTATTTTACATAGAAATATAACATACAAATTATAAAATATTTTACATAATTATAATGACATGATACAAATATAAGGGCAGATTTGCCTCCAGATCTACACACAATATTGTCTGTCTAATCATACCACATACACACACAAGGGTGACGGCATACGTCCGATACACAACATATCATACTTAAGTTCACATTCATTCTTAATTCGTTCTATTTACCCAACATATCATCCTTAAGTTCTCATTCATTCTTAATTCGTTCTATTTACCCAACATATCATACTTAAGTTCACATTCATTCTTAATTCGTTCTATTTACCCAACATATCATACTTAAGTTCACATTCATTCTTTATTCGTTCTATTTACCCAACATATCATCCTTAAGTTCAAATTCATTCTTAATTCGTTATATTTACCCAACATATCATCCTTAAGTTCACATTCATTCTTAATTCGTTCTATTTACCCAACATATCATACTTAAGTTCACATTCATTCTTAATTCGTTCTATTTACCCAACATATCATACTTAAGTTCACACTCATTCTTAATTCGTTCTATTTACCCAACATATCATCCTTAAGTTCATATTTATTCTTAATTCGTTCTATTTACCCAACATATCATACTTAAGTTCACATTAATTCTTAATTCGTTCTATTTACCCAACATATCATACTTACGTTCCCATTCATTCTTAATTCGTTCTATTTACCCAACATATCATCATTAAGTTCACATTCATTCTTAATTCGTTCTATTTAACCAACATATCATCCTTAAGTTTTCATTCATTCTTAATTCTGTTTTATGTCATGCATTATCACCTCATGTATTGTTCTCAATTTATATCTTTAGCTACAAAATGTTTTGACTCCTTTCAGTTTTTTCCCCGTCCACGTTTCACCTTGATACATCAAAGATAATACTACATTATTGTTGTAGACTATCAGCATGCCGAATTTCGATATTGTTCAGTTTAAATATATATGCGTTTAAGTACTCCATTGACTTTGTTTCCTATCGCTACACGCCTTTAGATACCCCTCGTAGCTTTCCGTCTTCAAAATACTTCTTAAATAACAGAATCCTTCATCTTGCTCAAATATTTTATAACTCACCAATATATCACTTTACTTTTCCTATCTCTCCTTTTCATAATGCTTTTTACAAAGTTACGTTTCTGCTACACTGTTGGAGCTAGCTGTTTACTTTCTTTATCTGGTCTGACTGCCTTCCACATTATCGGGGTACTTCTATTTTGCATTAGATCACCGGTATTTCCATAACATGTCCTGACTGATAACATGACCGAAATATCTGGGTGTGAGTATTTGCAGATGTATTATTATACTGTTTATAGTTAAGGCATTAACGTTGTGGAGGTTTAAAGACATTGTAATTTATTTTTAACAAACACTGTTTATTCCACTTTTTTGTGACGGTATAACCCTACCGGTTTCAAGGCTTTCACCTCATCTTCAGGGGAGCGCAAACAAGACTTGTTTGCGCTCCCCTGAAGATGAGGTGAAAGCCTTGAAACCGGTAGGGTTATACCGTCACAAAAAAGTGGAATAAACAGTGTTTGTTAAAAATAAATTACAATGTATTATTATGCTTTGAGAACCTATAAAATTCTCCTGGGTGTTGTCCATAGTACACGAAACATACGTCACCAGCAGCACATTTTCATGCCTATGTCTTCTTGCGTTCCCTTTCTCCCAGTTTCTATGTTTTCGCATTATTCTGATGAATTGGAAACATTATTTTTCTTTCAAAATTTACTTTGGCAGTCCCATGTCTCTCTATATGTTCTTCAACTTATCCATGCTTGACCGTATGATGGCGCCTATCCTTTTAATTTCCGATTCAATTACTCCATTATTAGAAATCACAGAACCATGATATATTGTATAAAGCTATTCACACCATCACAATTACCATTTTGTGTTATTTTCGTTCTATTGATGTTTTCGCCGTTAACAATTCCCATTTTTGTTCATTTTGAGTTCCATATTACTGCTGACTATTGACTCGTTTTAGCCAAAAGTTCATTTATATCATGTGACTCGTTGTATTATATTATTGAACTTTATTACTCTTTCGTTGTATACACTACCACCATATTGTAATATCTTCCAACCAGCCTGAAATACATTAAAGAAGCCTTAAGGGGATATTCTACTTTAGAAATTTGATAAAAAAACGTTTTTTTACATATTCTTAAAGTTTAGACCTTTAAGAACATGTTTTCAAAAAAATTTTTAAAAACTCTCAATATTTACGAAATTATAGCTATAAATGAGGCAGGAATTACGCCGCACCGTATGACTCGGATAATAATCTCAAAACTTTAAGCGCGTTTTTCTCGAAACTTTTTTTTTCGACCTGGTCGACATAAAATCTCAAGTTTTATCCAAATGGGTTGCCTTTAAATTTAATATAAATGTTTAATAAATATTTTTATATCGTTCCTACCTTTAAAAAATCAAAACTAGTTTTCTTACTATTTTGAAAAATATTAAAAAAAAAGGTTAAAAAAGCTGAATTTTTTTCTGAGACTGGTACCATTTCACGGATTTTTTCCCTTTTCTTTTTCTTGGTACCAACAATAATGACATTATTTTTTTACCAAGGAACTGTGTGTGATTTTTGTCTCAGATTTACGAAAGAGTTCCAATCATATCGACCAGCTCGCCCCCTTATTTTACAAGATATAACAGTTGATACATCTTGAATTTTCAATTTTTTTTTTCAAATTTTTTTTATACACAAAACTCAAATCATCAATAAAAAAACTGTAAAAAATGCAAACAAAAAATATTTTTAGTTTATTTTCATTAAGTCGGAAAAAATGCCAGAAATTCACCTCTCTTGAGTAGAATACCCCCTTAAGTGAAAACCATACTGGAATTCTTTTTACAAAATCTGGCGTCCAACAGGAATGAAACTCGCTACCTCCGAGTTGAGAGACGGGCTTCTTACCAACTAGGCCACAGAGGAGGTAATTCTGTAGTTTTACTCTGTTAGACCTGGTAATGTTTTTTGATCACCATTTCTGCTTATCTATAGTTGAGAGAGTAATCGCACCTGTCTTTGTATATACTTGAATATCAACATTTCTTATTTGGTAATGTTTTCATAACATCGCTGCAATGTCTTCAAAATGTCGACTACAACACAAAACATCCAAAAATGGTATCCTTTAAAAAAATATATTTTCAACACATGCACAACAGCCTTAAAATCCTCGAAAATGTAACTGGAGTGCTTTCATATTTCTCTATCAGTTTTCCTTCTAAACGATATATCTTTATGATAAACAATCCCTTAAGTGAAAGGATATTTCATCAGTTTATTATTGTGCGTTATATCCTTCGTATCTCCTTCTTTCCCTTGATTTCGGGTGACACTAATCGTAAAAATTTTGTTGCTGTTTTTATTGAGTGCTAAACCTTTCTCTCATTTAGTGCTTAGGAAACGAGCCCCAAAATCTCAGGAAAATCATAAAAAATATAGGTGTTACTCACACTTAAATTTTTATGGTTCGTTTGTTTTTTTATCTCAGTGATTTCAAACATTTGCATTTATCGTGTCTATTTTGAAGTGACTGAATCAAAAATTAAATTTATATTTTTTCTTAAACCTTATCAAATATTGTTAGTCATTTGAAAATATTTACGCACAAAAGGTCTAACTCAAATTTGACCTGTTGTTAGATAATTTAGGAATTCTTTCACCGCTTTGTGTGAGCTAACATGAAGCAATAAAATTTGAAGACGTAATTTAACCATGAAATATCCATTTTACAGACTAAGTTCTTTTGGGTACGCAGGATTAACCTATGTTTTTTTGTATGTTTTACTAAATCTAAAAATGTGTTTAGTGCATTAGATCTCTGAAACATAATAACGTATGTATAAAATCTCTGAAACATAATAACGTATATATGAAATCTCTGATCTCTGAAACATAATAACGTAACGCACTTCAGTAAAAATGTACGGAAATCGTTTACATCAAATTCTTCTAGATTTTGTTATATTTTGTCTACAAGCAGCAAGCTCTCGAAGCATTATCTGTTGCCTGACTAGTCCACCTACAGTATTAGCTAGGACGACCAAGGTCTGAGTGAATGTGACGGAATACAAGTAGCCTGAACGAGTGGACTTGTTTTTGCTAAATAATTAGTGTTAGAATTGTTATATAGTTATAAGTAGTATGTAGGTGTTAATTATTTCTAAGATCTCATATATTAAGATTGAATAAATAAAATAAAATGATATGTAGGAAAATAACATATAATTAAGATTAGTTAAGTAATAAATTTGTATAAAGGTATAGCCTTGACAAATGTTTGTACAATAATTTACTTGTTTAATAAAAAAAAAAAGCTTATGACATAGTTACTCTATAAAAAGTGGCACCTGATAAGTTCTAACTTCAACCGTTTAGCGAACCTAAAACTATATAGCTTTCCTAAAGACAAACAAGTCTATTGACATTTAATAATGAGTTTCTTAACACTTTCTGGATTTCCAAATATATTTATATTGAAAAAAAAAACTGACGTTGTAATTTGTTTTGTAAAACAATGTTTTTTCCACTTTTAACATAACGATATAGCCCTGCCGGTTTCAATGCATACACCTCATAATTAGGGGAACACACAGTACTTGAACACACAATGTTTCGACCATAGAAAAAAAATCTTGGTTTCTGGCTGGCGAGCATTAAGTTTTGTGACAATCAAAGACATTATCCTTATGTGTTGAAATATTACTGACAAAATGATAGTATCAATCTCAGAGTAACCTCACTTATAGACGCACTTGTGGGGGTTTGATCAATGTTAAATCTTTATACAGAATTAAATATAGTGAACATCATACATATGATACGAACATATAGGTTGTCTCAAAGCTTTTAATCAATAAATCATCAAATGAATCGCTAGCCGAAAAACTTAAAGATAGTTTGACGAATTATTTGTTTTTAAACCTGTATAAAACTTGCTAAAATAAATCATTGAAATCTTTGTTTTCTTGTGAACGGTTGTATCTTTTTTCAGAAATTAAGCTCTATTTAATATTAACGTGCCAATAAAAGTTTTCATTGGAAATATTGCTAGTCTATGAAAATTAATGAAAAATACCCCACTCAATTGCTGAATTCGTAAATCAAGCAGTATTGCACTTTATTTGCTATGTTTGCAATGTGAATTTACGAATGACGCTGCAATATGTGATTGCTTTATTTTAAATGCGCAATTATAACATTTTATATAGATTTACACTTTTCTTGTATACTGCACACTCTGATGGCTTTTAGGTTATTTGGAAATATTTTCCAACGAACAAGAAAATGATAAAGATACTTAGAATATGATATAAACCAGATTGAAAACATTTGAAAAAATCAGTTTTTCAATGGGAATCGATCCCATTATCCCAAGATCGGAGGACCGGCGACTAACTAAATAGACCAGATAAGGCGTCATTGAAAAGGCATAAATAAGACCACCTATTTTGTTACTTGTTTTAAACATGATATCATTTTTTAAATTCATAAATATCAGTTTAAATGTAGTTTTCTTCCTACAAAAATACCGGTGATGTACATAAGGGTATTTATATACGACTTTTAAATAAAAACTTAACCTAAGCACTTTTAAAAAAAAAAAAAATAAAATGATATCAACAAACCTTTATAGATTGAATGGTGAACTGAGACATTCTGTGGTTATAAATTGATGAGTTAAGAAAAAAAAAACTACGCGTTTGACCCCTATGTAAATATTAAGTTGTTTGGTTTTTAATGTTGATATGCATTTTAGACTTCGTAATTCGATTTTGTTTGATTTTGTGTATGAATTTCGTTTATGTATTTGTAGTTTGTTTTCATTTTTGTTTTTTAAATATTATTTTTAAATAAAATTGAGCAATTACCTACAAATTTTTATTTATTTTTATTTATTTACCACTTTTATAGCAAATACAATCTGGCGGGCGGGCTCTTCCAATCAACCAGACAAAAGTAAATGAAGCAAGTTACGTGGTCGCATAAATCATTCAAATGACTATCCATCCCCCACGAAATCCATCAACATATACGTGAGCATATCCCCACGAACCGAACAAAGACGGACAATCACTCGAGCATTCTTTTTCACCTCAAGTAAGATATCATCAATCAAAAGGAAAATCACATAAAGTAAGATATCATCAATAAGGAATGAAATACGTTATTTTACTGACTAGAAATTAAGAGGTTTTTCAGTCACTTCTTAAAGCATGCCAAGAGGACGGAGTGAGTCTTATATTGGTTTGTAACTGATTTCAGAGTCTCACTGCATGGACAGTAAAGGACGACGTAAAGAAAGAGGAGCGGTGAACTGGAAAGGCCAATAAACAATCTCTGTTTGAGCGTAGCGCTAATCCATGATTGGAAAGACGCTGAAAATTCTCGGCGAGATAAAAGGGGGTGGCGGTACAGTTAAGGATATTATACAATAGAGTCAGTATGTGAATTTGACGTCTATTTCTAACATTCAACCAGTTCAATGCCTTCTGGTATGAAGTTATATGATCGTACTTACGTAGGTTGAACATGAATCTTAGACACACATTTTGAAGACGCTGTAATTTGTCCAGCTGTTCTTCTGTAACATCCAAATAACATACGTCCACATAGTCCAGAATCGGAAAGAGCAGAGATTGTTCGAGTAAATTTTTGGTTTTGGTTGGAAGGAATCTTTGCAACACTTTAAGGGAATGAGGGCTGAAGAATATCCTTCGGCTTACCTCATTTATTTGATCTCGCCATGAGAGAGTGTTATCTATTAGCACTCCTAGGCAGCTTGATAAATATTTTAAACGATTGCCTTTAAAAAACTTATAATAAAAAGTGTGAAAAAAAAACATAAATGCTGTGAAGGGGCATTCGAGTGCATACGTCGTATACTAAGAAAACGTAGTGGAACATTAATTTGTGAATGAAACTCAGTTATGTATAGTCATTTTTGTTTTTTAAGATTGAGATCGATTATTGTATATTGTATTCATCGATCCATTTACCTTTTTTTCTTGTCACTTCTCTTCTTTTACTTCACTTCTCTTTCAACTCACTCAATACACTTAAACAACGTAAACGAGCAAAACACCAATTTAAAAAAATAAAGAAGTCCGTTTTATGCATAAACATCGGTAACACGTATTCAAGGAAGACAGAGCTTCCGAACACATTGAGATAGGTGACTGGAAGTAAATCGAATTCCAGACGAGTTGGCAGACATAGATTGAGATGGGAGGACACATTATCTGGAGGTACAATTTTGAGAATAGGGAACTAGGAATGAATTTTCCAGGATCGAAATAGGTGGAGGCAAATTCAGGAGGTGATCAAGATTCAGACTGAATTGAAGCAATAATGATGATGACGTACATTTAAACGTACATTATAGATTTTTCTTTTTCTGGGTAGGCAGAAAAGACAAATTGTCAAACTTTTCGATCGTGACACAAAACTTTCGCTTTCTTCAGACCCATACAGCTCCTTAAATTTCTTGTTTTTTTATTTATTTTTTGAAAACAGGCTTAGCCCAATTACTTTGAAAAATACAAGATGTGTTAACATTAAAAATAATATTATTGAGAACAGTTCTTGCCGGCGCAGTCTAGTGTAATTGTTAGGAACATTTAACGATAATCTTTGTAGTAATGCTGGACAGCTCACAACTCTTCGAACGAGTTTGACAACGTATACCAGGAGACACAGATCTCTTCTTAGGCTCAAGGAGTTATGCCCGAGCATGCTCAGCAGAAACTGAGTAGGATAAAGCCATGGATAGACACCAAACTCAATCATATAGAGATATCTTAGATATTTTTTTATACTTTCTCAACTTTGAGTGAGTTCTGCGCCCCCACCGGGCTCCAAATGCAAGCATTGCTTTCTAGTTTGCTGCTGATCAATTAATTACGAGTAAACAACGTTTCGAGCACCATTGTAACATTTCCTTCGTCCAAAGTACCATTTACTTTGATCAATCGTACATAATTTGGTTTTCCTCTATCACACCTCCCATTAATGTTATTGTTTAAATTTGTTTGTAAGTCTTTCGCTATTATGTTGCCTTTATGCTCTGTCAATGTCAGAGTGGTATTCTTTATTTTTGCGTTTTACATTTATCGATATATGTTAACATATTTTGCATCCGCTTTTACTTCATTGCGTGACATACAAATATTTTATAGCATTGTATGGAAAGAAAGGATGTTTAAAAGAAAAATACCTTTGATATTTTCCAGGTCATACAATGTACAGCAAAACGGTTATAAAATATAAGAAAAATAGTCAACACGTTTTGAGATAACACAAGAAATATTTTTTTGTTTGTCAGAGGAACTCATTATTTTTTTTTAAAGACATGAAATGAATATAAAAAAGAAGAAAAATACGTCCATACATCCTGATGAATAATAGATTTATTCATTTTCCAAAGGACCGTGTAGAGATGTAAAATACGAGTGTTACGCGACTCAGCACCTTAGAGACAAAAGTACATTTTTCTAATCAGGGGTGAATCCTTAATGCGGGGTAAATCCGAAAAGCGCGACCTCTAGATCAGGGGTCACCAAGTTTAAGATTTATGTGAGAATTATTATAACTGATATTTTGAAATAAATATTTGTGATGTTTTATAAATTTATACCAGATGAACTATGTAAATCTGTAGTTTGTACCACTTGACACTTCTTCGGATTCACAAGTATGTTGTATTCCTTACTTTACATGGTACTTCGAACCAAAATTTAAATCCTTGTTTAATGGGTTCGAATCGTGGACTATGATATTTATAGACCAACATAAGTTACAACAGATCAAAAACTATTATAGAGCTTAAAAATCCAGTAATTTTACTGAACTTCAAAAACCAACTATTACAAAAGAAACTTGACCCGTAACAAGCAGAGGAAACTAATATCTAATAAAATATTTTTTTTTATTTTATCTGAAAAAAAAAACAACCGAAATTCACACTTCTAGAGTAGAATATCCCCTTTAGTGTGATTTAGGGTGTATTTATAAATATATGACCATAAATGTTGCTAAGACATCTCAAAAAGGATTGTCTCACAGTGTTTTATAAAGCTGTATACACCACCTAAACATATATAACAGTTAGAGGCAAACAATTCTACGTCACAGGACCAGCAACAGTAATTGCTCTTACAATACCCCACTATATTGGATCAACTTATTCGATGACGACAAAAGCCATCTAAAAATTCTACTCTTCTCCAAAGAAACATCTCGCAGACACAGATTCGAAAGATATAATGGATACATTTCATAAATGCAAGATGTTACAAGAAATATATTAATACCGAAACAATAAAATAATTTTCAGACCACAACATACCAGGATTCAGAAGGCCCAGGACCGTATGCAGTGAAAGTAAAAAATATGTTTAGAAGAAATAAAAATATCATAATATACAATATTATTATTGTTGGCTGTCAAACATATTTCATGAGTGCACTGCGATATATAAACGTTTATGTTTTGTAATATGCAGGCAATTTTAAGGTTCATCCAAAATAAGTGCCAAGAATAAAATTAATTGGTAACCTCTGATCTAGAATGAGCAACGAAGAGGAGAAACGGAGGTTCGTTGAACTGTCTGAATTAAAGGCACGGTATACAAAGATTGTATGGTCAGCTGAAGATTACTTTATGGAGAAACCTTATCTATTTCGGAGGATTTAATATTTGAATCCACTTTCAGAAAGCTCTTTGGTGCGTTGCTTACTTATTCCGGGATGATTTTGGTCATGATTAATAAAAGCTCAAACAGATATACATTTTTTTGTATTGTTTTACACTATTGGTTTATATACGAGTACAGCGACATAAAGGGCTTATTTCCATATAGTGTTTGTTTTCAGTAAAACTCGAAAGATTTTTAAAGCATTTTTATTCAGGGAAAATACAGACCCGTTTTTAATAACATTGAGAATCGAATCGGTTTAAGTGTTTTTTTTTAATTTAATCATGATGATAGTCAGAAGTTCAGAAGGATGTGTATGTTAATAACTTCATTACAATTTTTTAACTGTTGTATATTTATAAAAAATACCCTTATCAAATAAAACTGTTTAAAGGAAAAACGTCGAAAAATGTTTCTTTCAGGACATGAAAAAATATTTTTTAATATTTTTCAGTCTCTTTTTCTATCTCAAGATCATATTTGACGTTATTAAACGTTTGTGTTTTGGTCTTAATTTTTATTTACTCATTTATTTAAATTTTTTAGTTTATTTTCTCACTTATGTTCTTCTAAGTGTTTATTTTTATACGTTTTTTTTTCTACGTAAATCAATTATCAGTTCTATTTTCGCTATAAAACTATTTTGTAAAGTATTTTATGGTTAATTGGAAGTGATTGCAACTAGGCAATACATTTTCTATACAATATACAGCCAAAGTTTGAATGACAGCTGCAAAAAAAGTACAGTATATAATAAATAAAAGTGTTATTTAATAAAGTATTCATTAATACAATACATAAAAAGTACACAATAAATAATAATTACAAGGGTACAATAAATAAAAGTATTATTTAATAAAGTATTCATTAATGCAACAAATAAAAAGTACACAATAAATAATAATAACAAGGGTACAATAAATAAAAGTGTTATTTAATAAAGTATTCATTAATGCAATAAATAAAAAGTACACAATAAATAATAATAACAAGGGTACAATAAATAAAAGTATTATTAATAAAGTATTCCTTAATGAAATAAATAAAAAATACACAATAAATAATAATAACAAGGGTACAATTAATAAAAGTGTTATTTAATAAAGTATTCATTAACGCAATAAATAAAAAGTACACAATAAATAATAATAACAAGGGTACAATAAATAAAAGTATTATTAATAAAGTATTCCTTAATGAAATAAATAAAAAATACACAATAAATAATAATAACAAGGGTACAATTAATAAAAGTGTTATTTAATAAAGTATTCATTAACGCAATAAATAAAAAGTACACAATAAATAATAATAACAAGGGTACAATAAATAAAAGTATTATTAATAAAGTATTCCTTAATGAAATAAATAAAAAATACACAATAAATAATAATAACAAGGGTACAATAAATAAAAGTATTATTAATAAAGTATTCCTTAATGAAATAAATAAAAAATACACAATAAATAATAATAACAAGGGTACAATTAATAAAAGTGTTATTTAATAAAGTATTCATTAACGCAATAAATAAAAAGTACACAATAAATAATAATAACAAGGATACAATAAATAAAAGTGTCATTTAATAAAGTATTCATTAATGCAATAAATAAAAAGTACACAATAAATAATAATCACAAGGGTACAATAAATAAAAGTGTTATTTAATACAGCATTCATGAATTCAATAAATAATAATAACAAGTGTACAATAAATAAAAAGCATAAATAAATGTGACATAACAAAGTTTGAAAATCAATAAAAAACCATTTCATTTTTACGGGTCACAGAATCCAAATTTAGAGGAAAATAAAACGTCTGGTTATTTTAGCTTATTGGGGATGTCATTCAGCTGAAGCGTTTAATCTTTCATCCCTGGAATCAAGACTAGGGTTTGAAAATAAAGGGGGAATTTGGTAATTGGACGGAAACAAATATTTCATTAGTACAAATGGCATTTTTTTATTAGGTTTTATATTGCCATTCTACTTGCGAGAAATGCCTATTTTTTATTTTTAATCAATTAATTTTTTTTTCAGGTAAAGGTAAACACAAGTGGGTTCAGTCATTTCTGTAGTGTGTTCAGTGTGACACCTGTAGAAGTGCTTGTATGAATGAACATAAGAACAAGAATAACTCAAAACTGTTTATGTTCGCAAAAATACAGTTTATAGATCATTAATGAGAGGCACAATATATATTCAATAAAACTGATCATGCAAAGAAAAATGGCAAATCAGAAAGAGGACGACTCCGCATCCCTTGGCATGAATGGTTTGGGTGCAGTTCTACAAAGTTGGTTTGGATGCAGTTCTACATAGTTGGTTTGGGTACAGTTCCACAAAGTTGGTTTGAGTGCAGTTATACAAAGTTGTTTTGGGCTAAAATATATCACATAATGATTGTCATGGTGATGTGTAGCGTTCGTGTTTTATATATAATATTAGGTCCTTACATATGAAATTGGCGTTTTGTTTGGGAGGAACATAAAGTTGATTTTTTTTTAATATAATATATTTATTTAATCAAAGTATGTACCATTGCTATCTATGCACTTTTGCCATCTCATAGGTAGTTCATTGATCCCTTTACTAAAAAAACCATTCGGACGGGAATCAATAAAATCTTTGAAGTCGGTTTGGACTGCCCTATCGGAGTTGAATTTTTTCCCTTGCAAGAAGTTATCCAAATTTCGAAAAAAATAGTAATCTGTTGGGGCAAGGTCCGGAGAGTACGGTGGATGTCTTAGACATTCCAATTGAAGCTCTTCTAATTTGGTAGCCGTCTGTTGTGCAGTGTGTGGTCTAGCGTTATCATGAAGCAGCAGTGGCCTAGAGCGATTAACCAGCCTCGGTTGTTTAGCAGCTAGCTTTTCCATCATGGTTTGCAGTTGCTGACAATAGACATCTGCCGTAATCGTCTGGCCAGATTTAAGAAAGCTGTAGTGAACGACACCAGCACTAGTCCACCAAACGCTCACAAGTAACTTTTTTGGAGTCAATTTTCGCTTGGGGCATGGTTTGGCTGGTTCGGCAGGGTTCAGCCATTGCGATGAGCGCTTCCGATTATCATACAGGATCCACTTTTCATCACAGGTAATGATTCGATTCAAAATCCCTTCATTATTGTGCCGGTTGAGTAATGCAACGCAGCAGTCAACGCGCGTTTGTTGATTTGCTTCACTCAATTCGTGAGGTACCCACCTTTCAAGCTTTTTCACCTTCCCAATTTGCTTCAAGTGGATTAAAACAGTTTTATCACTAACACCGCAGCCTGCAGCTAACTCGGACGTGGTTTGCGATGGATCCCCTTCCACAATAGCCTTCAATTCTTCATTATCAACTTTGGTCTCCGGCCGTCCACGGGGCTTCTCCTGCAGGTCGAAATTTCCAGAACGAAAACGTTGGAACCAAAAACGCACTGTGTTTTCTTTTGCGGCACCGTCGCCATACACATCATTAATCCTTCGAGCCGTTTCTGCAGCACTGGTGCCACGGTGGAACTCGTACTCGTAAATAACGCGATATTTCAAGTTTTCCATTTTGTAAACTGAGTGACGCAAAGAAAAAAACAATTGAGGAAAAAACAAATGAATTATAATTTTCGAAACACAAATACTTGAGTAAATAGCTGTATAAATTTTAATTTGGAATTCCTAACCAAAGAGAAGATATGTGAGATCAAAGTTGCCAGTACGGCAAAATGCCAATTTCATATGTAAGGACCTAATATAATCATTAATATTTTTTAGACTTCCTAAAAAGGGTTCTTTTCATATGTGTGTATTTGAGGCATACCATTTAATGAACAAGAACAAGCAATGGCAAAAGTTATGTCATAGTACCCAGGTCTATTGAATCAATTCAAAATAATAAATTTATTCGATGACGATTAAATTAACCTCAAAATTTTACCCATCTTCGAAAGGACATCTCTTAGATACAGATTTGAAAGATACAATGCAAATATTCCATAATTGAAGAGTACAACTCATAAACCACTCAAGAGCAAAAAAATACGTAAAGAGTTATGAGAAAAAAACTGCACATTTTCTACAAAACGTTTTGTTTGCGATAGTATTGCCAACATATGCGATTATGAACTGAGAGTTCCGTGCCTATGCCAGTGTTTCTAAACACAACGACTCAATAAACAGGGACAAATGTATTGTTGTCTCCCGACTTCGATCTTCATCACTCCGCATCGTCAATTGAAATATGTTGGGCAGTACCGTAAGACTTAATATAATTAAGCGGTTGGTGGCCGTAGTCTAACGGTTAGCATTCATGTTAAGCAAACAGGCGCCGCTGGTTCGATTTCCGCTAGATTCACTTTCTGGCTAGTTGTACTTTTAGATCATTGTTAATCTAAATCCACGGTTTTTTGTAACTTATGTTTTTGATTATCAGATAGCGCTCTTTTAGTGACATTGGTGTCTCATAACTTCTGTTATCTTCTATTGAGCTGATTCGGAAGCGCTCTTCAGGTGATTGGTATTATCGGAAAACAGTAATTTACCAAATTTTCTATACAAATATATGTTTAACTTTTTGAACAGTGATTCAATATTTTTTTTCTTTGGTTGATGATTCTTATTGATTAGATAGAGGTTAACCAGATATGCTCGGCGGAAGCACTCTCCGTGAGGTGATCCAGCTTCGCACCGCGAATATCCTTCTCGGTAATGGACAGCCGCGAGTACTCTAGTAGGTGACGTCTGCCTTTCCCCTTTGCCAGAAATGACCTCTCAAAGGATTCTTAAAGCCTGCCTTGAGGCCCAGTTGTTTACATTTCAACCTTGATAGTCGTCTTCCTCAATGAGAAGACATACATTTAAATGATTTTCTTGCATCAGGGTGCACCTCGGCTCCCCGTGAGTGTACCTAACCTAACCAAAAGGCTAACCGGATATGCTCGGCGGAAGCACTCTCCGTGAGGTGATCCAGCTTCGCACCGCGAATATCCTTCTCGGTAATGGACAGCCGCGAGAACACTAGTAGGTGACGTCCGCCTTCCCCCTTTGTCAGAGATGACCTCTCAAGGGATTCTTAACTCTTTCACGGCGGGGGACCACTTAACTGGCCCATACATAATACGTGCCGTCCTGGCGACGGGCCATTTAAGTGGCCACTAACTTTGCGTGTCGATATCTCAGTCAAAATTAAATCTTCTTTAAAATTTTTAACCTGAATATAAGACAAAACGTGTCCTTTAGTGACATATCTTTTAAAATCATCAAAACTTCAAGTACTTGATCCATAAGAAGGATTTAAACAGACCGATTCTAGGCCGTCGAAATTAAAAGCATTTTAAATATTAGCGCCACACGTTCGGGTGTGTTGAAGGTCATGTTTCTAATGACGATTTCTCCCGATCAATATGACGTATTTTGCGTCGATATTTTTTTTGTAAGTACGCGTATTGCGTATTGAATTAATTGCCTTTTTCATTGTTTATGGATTATTGTTTTCTTCGATTATTGCTTCTTATATTGTCGCACTTTATTTATAGCTTTGATTTGGATAATATTACGTGTGTATAGTGTCAGCTAAAAAAGGCATCGGCGCACAGTTCCACAGTAATCAGATTCGGGATAATGGTGAGTCATATTTTTATGTAGATACAATATAAATTTATTGAGGTAAAACACCGCCGCCTGTGGGACACACGAAAGATACTCGAGCCATCGCCGTAAAAAGGTTAAAGCCTGCCTTGAGACCCAGTTGACAACTTTCCAACCTTGATAGTCGTCTTCCTCCATGAGAAGACAGACATTTAAATGATTTTCTTGCATCAGGGTGCACCTCGGCTCCCCGTGAGTGTACCTAACCTAACCAAATTCTCTTTGGCAAAAGAAGTGATCTTCTCCTTTGCCCGATTGTAATTTTTGCGGAAATCTGGATAAATCCGCATATCACATTTCGTTCTACTGCGATGATAATTCATTTATAATTTTCGAAAGGCACTTAACTCAACTTTTCATTTTCATTTTCGAACCGATTGGCTACTACTATTTAGTGGCGTCAAAAAATAGTTTTGCTGGATTTTAAATTTTCTGTGAAAGTATTGGCCACTTGCCAGGCTGTTTGAACTCCAGACTTTAATCTGCTTTATATTTACTGCGATGCGAGTAATTTTCTTTCACCCGTGCCGTTGAACCTTTAGTTTGTCCTCGCTACCATCATTTTCACACTCAGATATAAATAAATAATAAATACAGGTTTATTGATAGCAACATAGTATGTACATAGTACATTTAAGTATATTTCAAGAACACATAAATTGCAGAGAATACATTAAAAACAGAAGCTATCAAAAGGTCTGGGCTCATCTAATAACATCCCCCCGGCCAAGATACACCCCCCCAATATAAAGCGAGTCCAGCCACAGGGACACCAGATGTTTTTCAGCCCACACCCTTGAACATGTAGAATAAGAAGATAAAAAAAACGAAGACATTAAAAGGTCCGGGCTCATCCCACAAACATTCTTCCGGCCGAGACACACCCCACCAATGTAGGGCGACCCCGACCGCAAGGGCATCGGGGGGCTTCCAGCCCCACCCCCGGATATCTAGATTTAAAAAAAAAACGTATGGCAAAAAACAAAATAAAAAATAAACCCACATAACCTCAGGTTAACTGTCAGCAAGAAAGAAAAAAAGAAAAGCCTCAAAGGAGTCCAAATTTTATAAAAGTAAAATGAGAAATGATGTTCACACATAAAAAAAACACGACGCAATACATTGAAATAGTTAAGCAGTAATATAAAAATGAATGAGAAGATAACGCACAAACACGCACGCACAATCCCCGATTCACCACCAGTGAAAAGAGAGAAAAGAAAGAAAAAAAAAAGTAAATAAGAGACCTATTAACCACTAAAATAACATATTAACCACTCAGAAGATAACACTTTAAAGCATCTCTGAAGGTACAACTATTCACCCGCTCCTTCAAGGCCTGGGGCAATTTATTCCAGCATTTGCTGGCTGAGTATGAGAAGGATCCCTTGGATAGTATTAGTATGTAATCACCGGAAGAAAATAAGTCCCTTTGAGCAGTTTCTTCTTCGTCACTACATGGCTTATAAAAAAAAGAATAATATTTCGATCTTTTAGTGTTGATTGCACTGGATAGGCACTTATTTTGTCCCCTATAACAACGTAGGTGGTGGTGCGATTGAACTAAGCAGAACTGAATGAATTGAGGAAAATTTAAAATAAACATATTTTCATCACAAATATAGATTTTTTAACTGTTAATATTTGAAGATCGTTTTTTTAGGATGTATCTTTTTTCTGTCAGCAAGATATGTATCTTTTTACTAAATGTGAGTGATCTGTCAAAATGGACAATGATTTATATTTTACCAAAGGCAAAAAGGGGTCCCTGAACACTTGGGTATATAAATATCACAGGAACGTGTAGGAGGTGAACCTCGGGTATAATTTACAGTATCTCGTAATATTAAACCTACGTAACATACATGCATCAAACCTTTAGATATTTTAGATGAAAATAAAGTTAAGGTTCATTTATATGTTCTTTTATTTAGACACTTTATTCAATAGAACGGTGTACATTATAAAGAACGAGGGATGTCGAATCATAAAAAGGTTGCGTTTTCTTTCAATAAACACGTTATTTATTTTATTTTATTTCATTTAAACAACCGTTAAAATTTGTCTGCAATGTCTCCTTCCTTTTTTTTTGTTTTTCTATGATTCGTTTAACAAAACTCAATTAGCAAAGTTAATGACAATTAGTGCACCGGTTGGAAAAATTGAAGGCTTTGATGAAAATTTCAGCTTTATTTGATATTCAAAATGGCGTTACTACGAGGGTCGACTCTTGAAAAGGATCCCGAGGATAACAGGCGAATAAAAAATAACCGAAATCCAAATTGAATCCTTTTTTAAGTGAATTTGCTGCTTGAGCAGAGAAATGTTTTCGGATCTTGATCTCACCACTGCTGAAGGTTTTGACATTTTCTTACGTTCAATTTAAATATTAGCGATAGTGAAGTTTTTATTGATGAAAACTGAAAGGACATATTTTTTGTTTGATAGGAAACAAAGTCAACGAGATACTAAAACTAGATATACTCAAAACGAAATATATGAAAATTAACTAAGATTTTAGTCCACAATCATATTTCAGTATTAAAGGGGTATTATAGTCAAGAAATTTGAAAAAATATTTTTTTTTTGCATATTCTTAAAATGTAAACCTTCAAAAATATGCTATCAAAATGAAATTTAAAAATTCTTAATATTTTCGAAGTTATAACTATAAATGAGGTAGCAATTACGCTGCACCGGAAAGAGTCGGACAATAATCTTAAAATTTTAAACGCGTTTTTTTTCGAAACAACTTATTTCAACCTGGTCGACATAAAATCTCAAGTTCTATTTAACAAATTGCATTTAAATTTCATATAAAATTTAAAAATATTTATTTTCTATCGTTCCTACCGTGAACAATTTAAAACTATTTCTTTTACTATTTAAACTTTTTTTTTTAAAAAAAGGTAAAAAATTGAACAGCCGCCATTTTACGATTTTTTTTTTCTTTGTTACCAACTATAACGACATTATTTTTTATCAAGAAACTGTGTATGATTTTAGTTTTACATTAACAAAAGGGTTCCAATCATGTCGACCAGCTCACCCCCTTTTTTACGACAGTACATAACAGCTGATAACATTTTGAATTTTTTTTGTACATTCTCAAATCATCAACAAACTGTAAAAAAATGTGTAGGAAAAATATTTTTTGCTTTTTTTTATTAAGTCTGAAAAAACGGCCGAAATTCATGCCTCTAGAGTAGAATACCCTCTTGAATTTGATGTATGGGAGTGAAACGGGGATGTGGTTAAGACCAAAAGGAACTGAATAAATGCTGTAAAATTACGTGCGCTGAGAATAATACAAATCATAGTTACAATGTATAACACTATATGGAATAAAGGGATTAGGGATGAATGTTAACTTAAGGTTGAAGTGATGAGTTAGATGGAGAATACCGGGGTCACGTCGGGGTCACCACTTTAGGGATATGTCCCTTAAAGGTATATGATGATTATGATTGTTGATAAATAAATAAAACACGTTAGATCGCAATGCGGAAAGAGAGAGTGAATGCTTTATTTGATAGTACGTAGGTATTTATAACATTTCAGAATGGGCGCGGGAGTGCGCCCGCGATATGATTCTACCTCACTCCTGTGAATGCAGAAATGGTCAATTGTAGTATTGTAGGTAACAATCTATTTACGGAACCGGCGAGACAGCGTAGTGCGTTCTCTCTCTAGTATGTAGTGCGGCCCGCTCACTACGGGATGACTGGCCGGTGGGTGATCTTTGGACTTGAATGGACGGCGTATATACTTTGGACTGTTTATTTAAATTTGTCGAGGAATGCGAATCTCATCGGTCATTGACCGTATGTATGCGACAATATTCCGCGACGAACGCCACAGTACTGTGAGACGAACAAATATGTAGCGCAAATGTTAGTAGAAGACGTGTGAGAGGAAGATTAAAAAAATATAAAGGTTAATTAAGAGTATGATATTTTAAAAGGAAATATAACACAAATAAATAAGTTGTACTAGTATAAATGATGAAGAAGTGAAGGGTATGTTTTAATAATATATGAAAGTCTGGCGCTCTTTCCTCTCTGCTAACCATGACGGAGAGGGCGTGATAGTATTTATGCATGTATGTAATTGTTTAACTAATTTACAACTTCCGTGACCTCATTGGTAAGCTCTTGTAATTCATTCTTTTCACTTGAAGTTTTGGGTCTATTGTCGATGGTACCAAAAAACACCAGTTTTATCAAATGTTTTTGCTTTAACTTTGTGAAACTACTTATCTTTACGTCGATGATAAAAATACTCTATTGTATTATTATATTGTATTACTTTTTAATTGTATTCAGTTCAATTTGGCGGAATTATTACCATGTTGTAATGTCTTCCGACCAACCAGACATGTGTAAAAAAGGCCTTAAATAAAAATAAGACTGGAATATTTTTTGAAAAACTCTACTTTACAGCGGTATTTGAACCCGCAACCGTCGGGTTGAGAAACAGGCGTCTTACCAACTAGGCCACAAAGTTTGTCAATATCTGCATTTGTTTAAGAAACCTATTTAATAAGAAAACAGCAGAAAGAAGACGAACTATAAAAAATGCATTCTGATTTATGTGCAATGTGAAGTAAATGTGTGTGTTGTTGATTTATCGTCATAATTTTGATAAACCTCCAAAAAGGGTAGTCTTTAAGTTTTGTAATGCTGCACGCGCCACCCATATATTTAATAATAAGAGGTAACCATTCCACACCTCAGGACTTACAACGGCAAAAAGCCTATGATAATAATAATACTTACACATTTCCATTCCTGTGCAAAAAAAATCTGCGGTTCCGGTGTTGTGTATTCAATACACATGTAAAAATGAGCGATTTAAAATCGGAAAAATAAGAATATTCAAAGCCGCTTAAATAAATTAAATTTGAAGTCAAAAGTGATAATAATTGAAATTTAATTGCTCAAAACATTAAAAAAAAATCGGCCGACGTTCACAAAATGGCCGAAGAGACCACCTCAAATGAATGCCCGAGAGCTACTGAAGCGAGCGAACTGAGATTATATTCTTGCGTTCCCATATACCGAAGTAGAATGAGAGTGAGACGTGAATAGCGTCGCTTCCTCACCCATAGCGGTTTTGATAATGAATATACTTACGTCACACACTGGCACACGTTTGATTGTATTGGTGAATTTATTCCCGATTTTCACAAAATATCTCTGATGTGGCCGATGAGTGCTAATTATTATTTATATTATTTCTTCGTTCAATGCCTAAATATATTACGGAAGATTACCTAAAATCTTAACCCAGTATTTATTACATTTATAGAGATATTAAAGTTTTTAGAATCAATATGTGTACTTGATACACATCACAGGGAAGGAAGGGTAAAATACTAGATAGTTAGGAAGACATACAACCTGGTGAGTTAATTGCCATGTAACAAACTCTTCCAACTAATTCGAAGGACTTATCAGAGACTTGTAGTCAAATGTTATACTTGAACCCTTTATTTTTTAAATCGGGTATCACCGGTAGTCTAACCCTTAAACCCAGGGTTTGAAGACTTGAGATCTAGGTCACGCAGGTTGTCAACTTCACGTCGCTTTGTATGTATTTGACTTGTAGAGAATGAAAAGCATTTTTTAAATTTTATTGAAATATGACATACATATTTTACTGGCTTGAAATGATGTATTACAACATGTCTTCATTTTTATGACTGAGAGAGTTACAATAGTCATTAAAACGGATAATGTGTTTTAGCACAATAAGTCACGCAATAGTTTTATATTTTCATTCCCTTTCATTGGTATTACTATATAACCCAAATATCAGTTACGTTAATCAAATGAAAGCATTTCAAAGTTATAATGAACCAAAAACGTTTTTATGTCAAATTATTATTTTCCATAATCGATTCGTGGATAATAACGTCCTAATATGTCGATATTTTCAAGTATGCCAAACAAAATAAAAATATTTCTCAACTAATCAAGCCCACGTGTACCTTATCAGCTTGAAAAAATCCCGGGTTATTTAGAATTTTGTTGGAGTCCAAACCTTCGAAGTTATTGCATGTTAGCCATTAATAAATTCGTATCGATACCAATCTCCAGAAAATAAACCATTTTCTCAAATTATAATGAAGTTCTTTAAGTGCAATTTTTTCCTTATATTTCGATGGAATTTTAATGATAGTGTTTATTTGCTGAATTTTATGTCATGTGTTTTTAATCAGAGTATTAGTTAAGGGTTTGGAACCTTTTAATATAAGAAACGCAGTGTGGTATTTCAATCCAGTTTATTTTTTTTCAATTTACATCTAGCTGATTACGACATATAGTATATTAAATGTGCATTTTTTTTTTAAATCAGAGTATTTATTAAACGTTGGAACCAAATTTTAATATTACAAACTCAATTTTGTATTTCGATCTAGTTAAATTGTTTTTTTCAATTGACATCTAGCTTATTACGACATATAGTACATTAAATGGGCAATTTTTTTTTAAATCAGAGTATTTATTGAGGGTTTATAACCAAATTTTAATAATATAAACTCAGACTTGTATTTCGATCTAGTTTAATTGTTTTTTTCAATTTGCATCTAGCTTATTACGTCATACATTAAATGGGCAAGTTTTTTAAATCAGAGTATTTATTAAGGGTTAGAACCAAATTTTAATATTACAAACTCAATTTTGTATTTCGATCTAGTTAAATTGTTTTTTCAATTGGCATCTAGCTTATTACGACAAACATTAAATAGGCAAGTTTTTTAAATCAGAGTATTTATTAAGGGTTGGAACCAAATTTTAATATTACAAATTCAATTTTGTATTTCGATCTAGTTTAATTGTTTTATTCAATTGGCATCTAGCTTATTACGACATACATTAAATGGGCAAGTTTTTTTAATCAGAGTATTTATTAAGGGTTTGTAACCAAATATTGATACAGTAAATGAAATGTTGCATTTCAATTTAGTTACATTTTTTTCAATTTGCATTTAACTGATTACGACATACAGCGAACCTCTAAGCGAGTGAGATTTTGTAAGTAAAATATATATGGAGGTGTGAGTTTTTTTTTAGATTTTAAAATTATCTGAGATTTTTTTTACCAAATTGTTAGTATTTTACTAACAAATATTTTTCACAAATAAAAAAAAGTAATTGCGACTGCCATATACAAAATAATTGAAAAGATAAAAACATTTTAGCCACGTTTTTAAAACCCTTGGTTTGAAATCAGCCAACGAGCGTACTATGTACGTCCATACTCTCTTGAGGTAAAAATTCGCTCGTCGTACGGCCATAATCGTTTAGAGGGCATGTTTTTTAATCAAATTATTAGTTAAGGGCTTGGAGTCAAAATTTTTAAATAATAAACTAAGTTATGTATTTCGATCTTGCTCAATTATTTTAATCAGCTGTCTTCTAGCTGATCATAACATTAATTAAATGGGTTTATATGGAATGTGTTTCAAAATTAATTAAAAATAAAAAGACAATTATAAAGCACCGTTTAGAGAGCAAACTTTCAAGGGTTCTCTAATTCGAGACTTGAACCCGCCACTATTGACAGAGCAAAAACCACACGAAATATATATGTATATAAGTGGAGTGCATGGATAAGAAGGTAATTGTTGCAACCATTAGATTTAAAACTTACTCGCATTTGTATATATTTAGAAAAATAAATTTGGAAACGAAACCTATAAATGCATGACGAATTACAAAAATATCTTTGTGGATCTTCCGAAATGTCCTATTAACACATTCGGCTTTAGGTGTAGTGTAATGTATGTGTTAACTATCTTTATAAAGGGTCTTTCAAATTAAGCGGTTTTTTTATTCTAACTTTTTTAATTATTGAATAAAACACACAATTGGATTTTGCTTTGATTTCAAAAAAAACTTTTTATTGGTCATTGCAGTATAATGTATGATATTTACACACAAAAAAAAAACAATATCTGCCAAATGTCCACCTCTAGCAGCTCCTCAGATGTCCACTCTTTTGTCAAAATTTTCCATGACATTTTACCATAATTGCGGTTATAACTCACCAATAACGCGAATAATTTCGTCATTCAGCTCAGGACTTGATTAGAGATAATTCTTATGGACCTGCTTTTTCACGTAACCCCAGAAAAAATAGTCCAACGGTCTTGGTGGGCAATTAACATCACCGTTTCCGGACATTACAATACATAAAATAATTCAACAATTTAAACACGTTGTTGTATTGCATACGACTTCATTTTTATGAATGTCATACATTACACTTCTCAAATGTCACAAAACCCAGGCAAGTTCGCTACGCCATTTATGTTTTATCTAAGAATTTAAAAAACCGCTCATTTTAAAAGACCCTTTACAATCATGAATTTTAATAAGACCTCCCAAAAAAGGGTAGCTTCCTAGAGCTGCACAGCTTAAACTATAAATTTCATATTTATTCATTTCATATAAATTACAGTTCATTCGATAAATTATTTAAATACACAAAAAATGCACGTTATTTGCGTTGGATGTTTTTGTAATTGCTCGTTTATATAAACTGGATTTTTTTCCAACTGAAACCACAAAGTGTTCAGTTATCAGATTTTGTTATCAACTAACATTAAGTTTCAAACCCATGACAGAGTAACAGAATTTTCTATCTTGACACATATTTTGCCTCTTTTAAATCCATACACCTTTTTTTTACAATTTATACGATTTTTCCTGACTACACGTTTCTTTTTTTCGAAATATCGTTTAATTCAACTTTCCTTTCCTAGATCTTCGTGAATCAGGTATTTCACTCACATTTGCATTTTATATTGGTTTTGTAAGTATTTCTTCATTCATTTGTTCTATTATAAATACATGCCCTAATCATATCAGATAACACTTCTTCATTCGTTAAATTATAAATATATGATCAATTCATATCAGATAGCACTTCTTCATTCGTTATATTATAAATACATGCCCCAATCATATCAGATAACACTTCTTTATTCTTTATATTATAAATACGTGCCCAATTCATATCAGATAGCCCTTCTTCATTCGTTCTATTATAAATACATGCTCAAATCATATCAGGTAACACTTCTTCATTCGTTATATTATAAATACGTGCCCAATTCATATCAGAAAGCCCTTCTTCATTCGTTCTATTATAAATACATGCCCAAATCATATCAGATAACACTTCTTCATTCGTTATATTATAAATACGTGCCCAATTCATATCAGAAAGCCCTTCTTCATTCGTTCTATTATAAATACATGCCCAAATCATATCAGATAACACTTCTTCATTCGTTATATTATAAATACGTGCCCAATTCATATCAGATAGCACTTTTTAATTCGTTCTATTATAAATACATGCCCAAATCATATCAGATAACTTCTTCATGTTACTCAACATATAATAACTTTGTTCCATATTCTGTTTATTGTTGAATTTAGACATTATGCTATGTATTGATGAATTGAGATATTATTTATAACGATTATTGTCAACAATCTCTCAAATTTATTGAGAGGTTATTTATACCGTGCAATTGAATGGGCATTTGCAAATCAATACATAAATTTACATTTTGAAGTATTTTATTTGAAATAGTATAGTATATTTTTTAATATTCATTTCATTTTATAAATATAATACCACATAAGGTGCATGGACACGTGCGGAAGGACACTGGTTCAAACCCTGCTGTGTTTCATTCCCCTAAAACGATGCAGGCATTTTTCCCGCCCAATGTTCGGGTGCATAAAGATACATATAACTTTGGTCCCCTTTACTCTTTCGGAAATAAATGAACAACCATGCCGGTATGCTCCGATTGTCTCACTTCGGTATGCCATCGGAACCAGTGCAGCAGGTGAGTTTGCTGGTGTGCAACGGGGCAGTCCCTTAAAAAAAGAAAAATAAGAAAGAAACAAAAAAAACACTGCAAGACACAGGTTTACTTTCCAACTAAATTGACGTTAGAATCATCAACTACGAGACCATCAATGACGATATTATACAAGAAAAAGCTTTTAAAAGGAAAATAATAATTTTAGAGACTCGTATAGCTTTTTAAGCACTTGAAATTTAACGTTAACATTTAAAACGAAGAGTAATTAATAAAATTATTTAAACACAATAAATAGTTCCAGCCATGAGAACTGTTCTGAAATATGAATTTTATTTTGCTTTCGTTAATATTTTTTTGCCATTTTATATTTCGTTACCATGTCGGTTAATTAAACGTTATTAGATTAATTAATTTCGAATGAATAATTTATCGAATAACATGATACTATTTTGAAGTTGCTTTCAATATTTGTGTTTCAGCTCGTAATCATATAAGCCCCAAAAAGTTTGAAAATACATGGATTATAAAAACTTGAATCTTGTTAATTGAATTCTGTGAAGATTGTAAAATGTCAAAGATAGGAGGGATTTGTGTGACGATATTTATTAGAGGTGGGTACAATCTGGACGCATGCAAAGCTTTAGTGTGGATGTGTGTTATGTGTGATTAGAAGGGGACGTGTGTGATAGTAAGAAAAGTAAAAGTATAATTTATATAGCGTTGTTTAGAGTACTGAATCTCATCAAGGGCGCTCTAGCTCGGTATTTGAAACCACAATTATCCACAGATTAAAAATATTAAAAAATAAATATACATAATTTGAGAGTAAGGATATGATAGGAATTTTTAAGATTAAGAATCACCGCGTCTGCATACTTTTAGAAAAATATATTTGCTAGAACACCGCAGAAATCTTCCAATATGTACCTATCAACACATTTAGCTTTAGGTGGAGTGTAGTAAATGTGTATAGTGTTATTATAGTTGTTTTCAAGTCCTTTCTTAAGCTACACACGCCATCTGCAGTACCAACACTTTGAGTCAGACTAATGATGATTCAATTGAAATATTACTAGAGAAAACGAGATTTAACCTTTCCCTTCCTGTGCTAAAGAAATGAAAATTGAAATTTAATTGCTGAAAACATGAAAAAACATCGACCGAAGTTCACAAAACGGTCGAAGAGACCACCTCAAATGGATGCCTGAGAGCTACTGAAGCGAGCGAACTGAAATTCTATTTATTGTGTTCCAAGTGAGAGTGAGACGTGAATAGAGTCACTTCTGGCGAATAGCGTGTTTTTAGAATGAAAATACCTACGTTACACACTGGCACATGTTTGACAGTATTGGTGAATTTATTCCCGATTTTCACAAAATATTTTTTCATTCAATGCAGAAATGTATTACGGAGGAATACCTAAAATCTGAACCCAGTATTTATTATATTTATGAGGATATTAAAGTTTTTAGAAGCAATGTGTACTAGTTACACATCACAGGGAAGGAAGGGTTAACCATATAGAATGATCACCAATTCATTAAACATTAAAGTAAAATAATATTATTGTTGCAATTACAAATGAACAAAAAAACATTCTTTTAATATTAAGAAATATTGTGTCAAGCTTCAGAAACACCCGAATTGCTAAAATTCCATAAACTACTTTAAATTCAAATTGATAACAAATTACACCTGTTAGCTACAGAAATGCCCTGGCGTGCTGTTGATTATATCATAACAGTCCACATTTAAGAAATTTTGAATTAGAAAGAAATTGAAATAGTATTAGAAATATCTTTATGCCATAGTATAATCTGACAGTTTAAAGACGCTGCTATTGATGGGCGTAATTGAGGGTATCAGATCGCGTAGACAACCACCCACGGCATCAGATCCTTAGAAGACGCCTACAGGATGGCTCTGAATAATGAGAGTTTGTAGATGCAAGGGTTTTATTCCATAAATGTCATCCTCCTCAGATATGAGTCCATAATTGTCACCCTCCTCATGAAATGTAACCGAAGAAGAAGAGAAGAGATATAGTATGCTGGATTGGTAATGAGAGTTTGTAGATGCAAGGGTTTTATTCCATAAATGTCACCCTCCTCAGATATGAGTCCATAATTGTCTCCTCATGAAATGTAACCGAAGAAGATGAGAAGACATATAGTATGCTGGATTGGTAATGAAAGTTTGTAGATGCAAGGGTTTTATTCCATAAATGTCACTCTCCTCAGATATGAGTCCATAATTGTCACCCTCCTCATGAAATGTAACCGAAGAAGAAGAAAAGAAATATAATATGCTGGATTGGTAATGAGAGTTTGTAGATGCAAGGGTTTTATTCCATAAATGTCACCCTCCTCAGATATGAGTCCATAATTGTCACCCTCCTCATGAAATGTAACCGAAGAAGAAGAGAAGAAATATAATATGCTGGATTGGTAATGAGAGTTTGTAGATGCAAGGGTTTTATTCCATAAATGTCACCCTCCTCAGATATGAGTCCATAATTGTCACCCTCCTCATGAAATGTAACCGAAGAAGTAGAGAAGAAATATAGTATGCTGGATTGGTAATGAGAGTTTGTAGATGCAAGGGTTTTATTCCATAAATGTCACCCTCCTCAGATATGAGTCCATAATTGTCACCCTCCTCATGAAATGTAACCGAAGAAGAAGAGAAGAAATATAGTATGCTGGATTGGTAATGATAAAGTAAAAATTTTTAGAATTTCTTTTCATCCAATTTAAATACGAAAGAAAAGTTTTGTTATAACAGTTCTTTATTTATAGTGGAATAGGTTATGCGACTCAAAAAACAATGACAATTGGACGTATTTATTTTAATACCAAAACAATATATTTCAGTTGTGTTGTTATCTTAGTGGCCTAGTCTTCCAGTATGGATGTTGCTGATTCGATTCCCGCTGGAGACCAGAATTTAAAAAAAAATCAGGTAGATTTATATCTTAGGTGTTTTGAACATCATTCTTGCTGGTCGTAAGAGGTTTCAACATGACAATAAAACCCCCAGGCTGTATTGTTTTCAGTATAATACTAATATTGTTATATCGTCACATTTTATAGGATCGTTAGAAATAACGCGTTGTTTAAATGGAATTGAAACATGAAAACACAACTTTGAAGATATTTTTTATATATAAGGTGTTAACATAAGTTGTGTCCGTTTTTTTCCAATTTAAAAATAAGCACCAAAAGTAAAACAAAATGGTAAATGTTATACGTTATTCGAAAGAAAATTTTCTGCTCTACAAGAAATTGTGTTTGCTTTTACTTTACACATATTATATTTGACACCTCATTCTGTTACATAACAGAAGGAGGTATCGAAAATGCTTACATTCGTCTACTTGCCATTCCATTTTGAAGGCTTGTAATCAAATAAAATAATATATGTAACGTAAAAGCAAACACAATATCTTGTAGAGCTGAAAATTTTCTTTTGAATGACGTATAACATTTACCATTTTGTTTTAATTTTTGTGCTCATTTATAAATTGAACACAACTTATGTTAACACCCAATATACGAGTATAATATTAAATTGAAACGTTTTTATTAGATTTAAAAAAAAGGATAAAGTGGGTTGTATTATTTTTTCACACATAATTCCAATTATGCAAAACCACATAACCCTTTGACATTTTTGACCACGGTGGTTATCTTGAGTCTACGAGAGACAATTAAATGTTTCAGCAACTCCGAAGAATCTCTGATTCTGGCTAAGGAGTTCTATCCTAGACCCACATCTTATTCCACAAACGCTTTAATTTTAAAAGAATCCTCCAGGACATAAAATAACTGTTTTCAAGTGATTTCCTATATAGCTTAACTGGCTAAATCTGGTTGTAAACAAACTGCTTTTCTCGAACAATACTTATCGATATCAGTTTTTTTGTTTGCCCTCTCAATGCATGATAAACCTATATAACATAGGCCAAACAACAAGATTACTTACTTGTTGATATGTCATACACTGTTATTAAATATCATTCAAGCTCAGTTTACCCTGTTCACTACCACTCAACTATTTTCCATATATCTTCTTTCATGCTCAGTACATTAATCTATTTGACGGCTATATTTCTTCTTTAAACTATTATGTTTTTCCACATGTTGGACAAAATGATATTAGCATTTTGCTCAACTGGTTGTCACACCCTTGGTTATTTTTTTGTTCAAGTTCTCCGTAAAATGAAGTCCATTATTTTCAAATCATAAATAATAAGAATTATGGCGATCACTAAACGTCTTTATTAACACCACCATTAAAGAAAGAAAAAATATAGTTGTTTGGCATTCGAACCATGGCGTGTTTAGCATACTTAAATTTTATGGGATATGACAAGGCTCATAAATCCATAACGATAGGTGATAAACGTCAAATAATTTCGTGTCCCATTTTCCATAGACCCGGATAGTGTATTCTATGAACGGTAATCAGAAGGCTGATATTTGATACAATGTTGGATATATACGCATACCAATACGTCATATTCCTTTGGGTTAAGGCAAAGAGAACATATACTACCTTGATCAAAAAGTTTTAGGACCGGCCACCGTGTGGCGCTGTCAGTTACCCGATTGGAATTCTTTTTTTTGTTAGGTTACTACATTTATCATTGACACTTCCCTTCAAATTTTAGCGTCATAGCTTGATATTTGTAAAAGTTACGCTGTACTGAGTACATCTACATTTGTGCGTGTTTTCGATTTTTTACAATTTTGAAAATGGCATCAACTGTGCATCAACGAGTTTGCATTAAATTTTGTGTGAAAAACGGATTTAACGGTCCGCAGACCTTGGAAATGTTAGGGGAGTGTTTTTTGGTGGCACGAACGCTTCAGAAGTGGTCGTGATTCGGTCGATGATGACGAACGCAATGACAGTCCAAAACCGATGAAAACATCGATAAAATCAAAGAAATGTTGGCCGAAAACCGCAAATTGACTATCAGAGAGCTGGCAAAGGACTTGAACATTGCTTATGGATCGGTTCAAGACATTTTGGTTAGTGATTTAGGCCTCAGACGAGTCGCTGCAAAACTGGTGCCGAAAGACCTCAATTTCATGCAAAAAAAGAACCGCGTTGAAATCGCGAAAGACATGATTTCCACGAGTTTTTGACCAAAAACAACACGACCACTATCCAGCAGCCTTTGAATTCACCTGACCTGGTTCCCTGCGACTTTTTCCTGTTCAACCGACTTAAAAAACCGCTTTGCGGAACGCGTTACAGCACCCGAGAGGATGTCATGAAAAAATCGAAGATGGCTCTGATGGACATACCGAAAATTGAGTACCAGCGGTGTTTCGAGGATTAGATCAAGCGCTGGCGTAAGTGCGTTGCAGTCGATGGGGAGTATTTTGAAGGGGACCATATCGATTTTGATGAATAAACTTGTATTTTAGATTTTATGAATAAAGTCCTAAAACTTTTTGATCAAGGTAGTATATCCTTGCCTATTAGACATATTTGCAAACATCGAATTTACCTCATACACATATATCGAATATAAATTATGTCATACAATCTCTTCGAGCATTCATTCATACTTCTCAATTATTATTTAGTAAATATTTCACTTACTGTCAAAGGGGTAGTAATATAAGCCTTTTTTTAAGTTAATTCTTCTTCTTTCGGACGGTACCATTCAACATATTCATATGATCTACTTGCTAAGACGTTTGACTTCCACACGGTTGTTTTGAGTTCGATTTTTGATCGTACCTAACAGAGAAAAAAAGGGACTCAATTCTGGTAGGATTTCGTTTGGTAACAATACTTGTGTTTTTACATATCTTCAAGCAGTTATAACATGTTTGAATCGCCAATTTATTTCGTAAACTCCATAATATGTCTGAAAGTTTTAATTTGGATTTATTAAAGGGTTAAAAAGAAATGAATAAAAAATGATATATTTGTATTGAGAATTCGAAGATCGTGGCCATGAGTCAAAATTATCTTTGACCCCAATAATCAAGTCTAAGGGTTTATATTAAGAACCATTGAAGTCGGCATGGAGCTTGTGGTTAATCATTATACGTGTTATAAACTCTACCGCAAGGGAAGAGGTAACCACACTTGCACACGTACGTAGCTCGTGGGAGTTTGTTACCGGAAAACTATATTACCAGACAAAGAAAAATGTTTTTGTGTACCATTTTTTGGGTGGAAATCAAAGATCTTACTAGCCAACGGTGGCCGGTCTAGAGGTGCGCTGAACCGGAGAAATAATTCGCAATAATTAAATTATACATTCGCAAACATGGCTTCCAAAAGTTTTAAATATTTGTATAGATTAAATATGTATAAGAATACTGACTAACAGTGCAAGTATTTTTTTTAAGTTATAAAAAATATATATTTTTTTTAAATAAAATTTAAAAAAATATTCCTTTCAAATTGACCGGCCAAGTTTGCCAATACTACCGGAGCGATATCCAATACGCACCGGACGGAAACGCTAATTCATATACGGCAGACAGAGCACAGTAAACTGTGAGACAGCAATATTTCATATTCGCTCAGCGTCTCGAAGTGCGTTGGTGCTCAGCGCACCTCGGGATCGGCCGCCGCTGTATACTAGCCCACAGAGGTCGTCTTACAACATTTTCAAGAATCGAATAGTGTTGATAATAGTGGTTCCCAACACTATATAAGTACTAGTATTCTAAGGCGTTCTTTTTTAATTTTATTCTTTCAATTTCTAAGCAGTGCGACTTTGAAAATAGTTACCAAGTAATGTTAGACTTGCTTCGTCACTGTTTTCAAAAGTAACACATAACATTACTGACTAGAAAAAACTCTTAATTTCTAGTCAGTAATATTGTGTTTCATTCCCGATTTTCCTTTCCTCTTCAGCACCTCTTCCATATTCTTTGATTGATGATATCTCATTTTATTGATTTTGTTCATGAATTGTATTTCAAAAATAAAAATAATTATTATGACCATCAAACTACCCTTATTTTATTTTTTGTTTGAAAATATTACCATCTGGCAATAAGTTTGCCAAATGTTTGTACAATGAAGGGTTGGTTAAATAAATATACAAATATACCAATCCTCAGTATTATTTCAGTTTCAGCTTTCGTTTATATAAAACTTGGATTTTTGTGCGAAAAAAATTAGAAAAGTCGAATGAATTCTTCAAAAAACAGCGCAGTGAAATAATACAAACTTCATACAACTTCCTTGCCATTAAATTGAAAGTTTTTCTTAATTTCGTCAGGTCATATATAATTTGAAAAAAATCATAATCATTATTCCTGGGCCTCGTAGTCGAGGATCCCCTCGCCATTCCAACGTCAATTCAATTGAAAAGCAAAGTTGTGACGTGGAGTTTTTTTAAGTGAATGAGCCGTTGCACACCAGCAAACTCACCGGTCACACCGCTGTACTGGATCCGATGGCACACTAAAGTGAAACGATTGGAACACACCGGATGTTATTTTCCCGTTTTTTTTTTAAAGAAAAAAATATGACCGAAGTCATAGGTATTCTTATACTCCCGAATACTAAGCGGAAAAAATGCCTTTGTCATTCAAAAGGAGTAGCACAGCGTGGGGTTCGAACCGACGACCTTCTGCTCGGAAGTCCAGTGCATTACCGCGCGGTCATGCACCTCTTAAAATAATTTATGTATATTAGTAAAACGTGGAAGTGGAAAAGACAAAGTAGCCGAACACACACTATGTAAATACCTGCACTGAGAAGAATGCACTAGGTGATAATATATGATAAAATACGAAATTAAGTTATAAGGGATTGTTGTGAACTAACTTAAGTTGGATCTGCTGAGTAAGATGAAGACCTTTTTTTTAAATATATCCATTTATTTAATCAAGTGTTTTTTAATCGTTTTGCATATTTTTTTATTTTTTTTCGATTTGTATTTCTGTACTTTTTCACATTTTATGTTAAGCGTGTCCGTTTGCCCCAGGTTTACCCTATCTCTAATTTGTGGATTTTATATAAGTTTGATCATCCGTAGCTTAGTTGGTAAGACGCTTGTCTCCCAGCCCGAAGGTTGCGGACTCGATTCCCGTTAGAACCCAAATTTTAAAGTATTTCAGTTTAGCATTTGCTTCGAGCCTTTTCATCAAGTTTTTGGTTGGTTGAAAGATATAGCCACATGGCAATAAGCTCGCCAAGTTGTTTTGTATGTAATGCTAGTGCAATACTATAAACATATGGCAATCTCTTCCAACAAACCAGAAATATGTTTAAGAGGTCTTGAGGAAAAACGGCACCAATGGGAATCGAACTCGCAACTTCCGGATCGGACGGCATGCGACTTATCGAGAAGGCCATGAATTTTGTCAAAATCGATTTCGATTTACAAAATAAAATATTCGACAAAGGCAATTTCGATTAACAAAATTAAATAATCAACAAAAATAAAGACACTTAAAAACAGTGCTTCAATATTTTAATGTATATAAATAATGTACCATATATTCAGATTCCCGATTATTTCCGAAATATTCAACTGAAGTAAAATATTTTGTGAATAATCAATATTCAACAAAGCTTTTGACTTTTAAATCTTCAAGAGCTTTTATTTTTATGACTTTTTTTTCATTGAAAAAATCTGTATACATTTATTTACCAGAAAGTTTACGTGACCTGTAAATATGTGGGCTGTTTCAATAGAAAAGTTAAAAGGGAAATTTCAAATCATCTTGTTACATAAACCCACACACAAGGTATTAAATATATTGTGTCACAAGCATATTATACATGTATACTCGTATAATATTTATATATAAACAGCTTATAATATATACGAGTATGTTGAGCTTTGGCAGGCTAAATATCGTAACCAGCATGTGGAAAATATAACTTAATCGCAAAACATACATAACATACATACCACTAAGTCATTTTCTTGTTAGGGTAGGGAGAGAGGTGAAAGTACGATTTTTTCCTTTCATGATATACTTCATTTGCTTATTCCATATTCATACATCGTCTCATAGATCCGTCCGTTCAACATGTTAACGCCTAAATTTGCTCCTTTTAATCATATTTATTCTGTCTTATTCATTCCTAATAAATTTGTTACACGTCATCGGCCGTGGTCAACATTCATACTACACAATTGGGTGATTCAGATTCGATTCAAGGTAGATACACTTCTGGACTGGTTTTACTCTTAGACCGTTTTAAATTTGAATTTATGTTCACGCTAGATATGTGACAAATCAAACGAATATATGAGTGGGTCAGAACCAGACATAACTATCCCACATTTATCTTGTTTTGAGATAATTGACTTAAAAATTGCTGATCTTTTTAAAAATGGTTGGTTTTCTGTTGTTTCCGAAATTTTACGGTAGATGTCGGCACTTATGGTGAACTATAACACATTCATAATCATGCTTGGTTCTGATAGAAATGGATTTAAAGATGTAGCGTATGTGCCTAACTCTAATATTATATTTTTATGGGATAGTCAAGTCTGGTTCTGACCCATTCATATATAAAGTCTTAACGAATATATAATATATAAAGTCATAGACTAAAGTAAACGAAAAAGTCTGAAGCAAAAAGTTGACCAGAAGCTTTTTTTTATATGAAAGCTATGAAAGATACAAAATATTAAACGTACCTCTTAAAGATATTATGATCAACATCAAAAATTTCCGAGAAATTTTGTTTTTTTTGGAATTCTAATTTGTTAAGTTTTTTAGGAATTCTGTTGTTTTTATTCCACTTTTCTTGTAAACAACACAACCTGGTGAACTTATTGATATATTGTAATATCTTCCAACGTATTCCAAGGTATTAAAGATATCTAAAACCAGAGTAGAAAAAAGTGGGTTCGAGCGGAAATCACACCCGTAACCCCCGAATAAGACGGCAGGTGTCTATCTAGTTTTACATTTTTTATAATTTATTTTTAATCCCACTGATTTTGTTTATTCTGAACCTTTATGGATATGAACAAACTCATGCACAAATAAAAAAAAATCACATAACTTTCCTTTCACGACATATTTCTGTCCCCTCGAAATCCATAAAAAAATTCATTTTATTTTTTTCATTTTCACTAAATCTTTACCTTCCTTTACATATTTTCACTTTTCACTAAATCTTTACCTTCCCTTACATATTTTCCCTTTTCATGATCTCGTCTTTCATATCTTGGCAATTTCCTTATAAATTATGTAAGTACATTAAAGGAAAATATCTTTCTTGTGATTTTTTTTTTCAAATTATTTACATTATACATTTAATAATGCAATATATTAAAGCACGATAAATTTATTATATGAATAATTAAATATTGTTATTTTATTTCTACTAAATTGAGAACTTCCGTGGCCTAGTTGGTAAGATGCTCGGCTTCCGACCGGGCGTTTTTTATTCGATTCCCAATGGTACCAATATTTTTATTTAAAAAAAATGTCTCATTCTGGTAAAATAGTTCATCAGATAACAATACTTGCACGCACTAGTACGCGCGATGTCTCTTCAAGTATAGTAATGTTACCAGTATGTGTGACGAAAAACTGACAATTCAGTGCCTACCCCAATGCTTTACAGTCTGACAACTCGATTACTAAGGTAGAAGAACATATTGTGTCGCAGTCACTTTCTCCGATATGTATATCCTAATACAATTCTTATTATGACGACTATCTGAATCAAATTTTCTGTCAATTTTATGATAATTGAGTAAATAACTCTCAAAGGGATCTCCACTTAACCTTCCATCAGATCATCTTCGGAACAATTGGCTACTCTGGTCTAGTGACATCAAAGGATAGTTTAACTGTATTCGAAGCTTTCAAGACTGTACTGGAAACTTACTAGGATGTTTGACCTCCAGGCCTTAAGCCACTATATAAGTATACTATATTTACTGTGCTGGCAATCATTTTTCTTCTCGTCACTTCTGTTGTTTTCATACTCAGGTCTGTCATTACCTGAGGAGAGCTCTTTGGGCAGTTCCTTCTTCGAACAACGCGACGTCGCGCTTATAAAAAATATTCAAGATTTTGATTTTCTAGTGTAGATCACGCTGAATGGGGACTTATTTTGTCCCCCATAACAGCGTCGATGGTGGTAGGATTGAATTCAATCAAAGTATATTTTATAATTTAATCATATTCAGTTCTAAAGGGGAGCACAAATACGTTTTTAAATCGTACTATAACATTAATTGGAATTAATTGCGGAGGATGTATTACATAAAAATGCATGAAGAACCCAACCCAACCCAATCATACCGGATTGTATGGAATAATATTTTTCAAGTTGGAGTTAAATATAAAATGTCCATGGTATTTTGTATATATGAGTACAAACAAGATTGAACTATACTTCTCATGTATTTTTTTTCCTATTTTGTTATTTTTTAGTATTTATATACCCCTGTATATTTTTACATATACATATACCGCCACTTCCCTGCTAGGGTTAACAAAAGAAACAGGGCGCCAGACTTTCCTATCTCGACACACATAATTCCATTGAATCTTCTACACCCATATACTTTCTCACACAGCTCAAACGATTCTCTAACTTCTTGCATTTTCTTCTTTCAAAAAAATTTTACTTGAACCAACCATATAATCGTTGATATTTTTCTACCACTCCTTCAACTCTCATTTGTTCTCTTTATTAATTTTATTGGTATTTCTTAATTCCTCTTTTACACACACCTAAACCATCTCAGAGTACTCTTCTACCTTACTCAATACAACAGACTTAGGTTGTATAGATGTCAAACCAGGAAATATATAATAATAATCCTTTTTATCGATAGAAAAAACAAAGCAATACAAGAAAAAAAAATCATTAATACAGATTTCCTAAAATCAGATGATATCAAAAGGTCTGGGCTCATCCTGTTTGACCCTCAGGCATAACCCTTATGTAAAGGGAAGAAATCCAACCGGGGGCATCATAGACATAAGCACAGAAACTCTATGGTTGTTTTGTATAACACTTCCATTGCGTAAAATTAAACTGCCGAGTTGATTGCCATGTGGCATTCTGTTCCAACTGACCAGAAAGGTGTTAAAGAAACCTTAAGTGAAAACCTGATTGGAAAACTTTAAAAAAAAATGAGGTACCAGCAGAGATACTATACTTAAATGAAACGATTGATATACACATATTTTTAAATGTATAATTATACTTCAAATTATATAGATAAATCCATTACAATAACTTCAAAAATAATCAATGAGAATAATTAAGCTACTTTGTATCATTGATATTTTTTTCATGACAGGCTGCATGCTTGTTATCATCCTTAATATTGCTTCTAAATGGGTATCAATAAATCTTGATCTTGTTGGGTTTTTATGGATATTGATAACTGAACAATTTTGTTCGTATATAAGTTAAACCAAATACCACAGGCATTTTCTTTGTTAATTATTCCAAATTAATACATTTTCTGTGTTTAGATTTTGTTTGTGTTTAAATTTACCTCGCGGGCCGGATCTGGGCAGTGGGCCGTAGTTTGGCCATACCTGGTCAAGCGGTTGCCCTTAGGATTGGTCACCCGTGTACCGCACGCATTGCAAATGCGGTAGCTCAGCCCTGTTTGTATTAATTTTTCATTCAATAAAATGAAAACTCGAGCATCCGATACAAAACGGCCGTGTTGTAATGCGCAGATTGATAACGAGTGTCTGGCCTCCTCTACTCTTTCTATGGAGTCAAACTAAATAATAATTATTGCTTACGTCTTGCGCCAAGATAAGTTTATCTCCGACACGAGACCTCTTTGATCTGCGCAGTCTAAATATAAAAATAGATAAATTAATTTTATTTTCTACTTCAAGCTCGTTGTGATAATTAGCCTGATGTTAACATGCCACAAAAAATAAGTTTTGGGCGTATCTTTATTATAAACGAATATTAAGTTATGGTTTATTTTTGCATGCAAATAAATAAAGAACAAAAAAACCGTGTCGATCGCACCTGAACTGTAATAATCTTCTAAGTACTTGTATTTTTACAGCATGTACGAGTATTTGAGTTTTTTCAGTATTTTTCTAGATCTTCGTTTCACTTACATACACAAAGTTAGAATAAATCCAATGTATATTTAGTTTAACCTGACAAGTTTTATTGAAAAAAAAAATTAAATCTCATTTTGGTTACCATTGAAATAAAATCCGAAACTCTCGAGTTTAAGAAAAATTTCCTGCCACTTTGTTATCAAAGTCATTTAAATTATTTTTAAATAAACATTTGCTTAGTATTTTGACATTTGTATGTTTTAAATAGCACAACCTAGCGGACTTATCACCATGTGGCAATCCCTTTCAATAAAACAGATAGGTTCGAAAGAGCCCACAAGTGGGAACCAGACTGGAGCTCTAATAAAAAATAGAGACGGTGAAAAAAATTACTAATTAACCATTTGCGTTAAATGAACCATCAAAAAGTGGATTGGATAAAACTAAATTTACTTAAACATATTTTCCTACAAAAATAACACATTTGGGTTATGTCACCAAATGGTTTATCGGAGTAATGGAGACTGAAAACGTTAACCAATTTAATGTGTCTTAAATAGCTTTACAAATAAAATTATCCCATTTGAACTATTTATTTAACTACAGTAAATAATTAAAACAAGTTAAAAAAAATCTTACCAATTAGCCACAAAAAAGTCACCAAGAAACTTGAAGTTTGTCTTCTTAAAAACCACATTTTCACTACCATTTTTCTACAACTTTTTATTTACGTTTTATCATTTTCAAAAAAAGATTTTAAATATTTTACCTTAATTTAATAATGGTATCGAAAGTACAAAAATATATTATGATTTTAATCTATAGTACTTTTTAGGGGTTTTATTTATTACTTTATAATTTAGTTTGGGTCACGTAATTTACATGTTTAAGAAAAAAAAAAACATAAAATATATGTGCATATCTCAAATTCTTTTTCTATTCAAACAAATTTTATCAAAACAAGTCAAATAATTTAATCTCTGCAAAACATTAAATTCTCAGCACGTTTCAGTATTATTAACGTTTCACATGAAAATAAATATTTTGTCGCACCGCTATATAAAACACAAAAAATGTTCACCAAAAATGTGAAACTACCATATCTCTCGCATGTTATTTAGTATTTTTTTTTTAAATTACGTACTTTTTATACACAACACTCCTGAAAATACTATACTTGTGAAATATTTTCAAACTTTGATTTATTCATTTAGTTTATATTATTTTTACTATAATACTTCGACTGGCAAATTGAACTTCGCGGCAAAAGCTCTACGCTCGCTGAAGGAGCTTTCGTAGCGAACGAACGACCAGCGTCGGGGCGCCCTATCGACTGACTGCGTCTGCGAAAGAGTAGCGTCGCAAGCCCCGCTCGCTTGAGAACTTGCCCGAATCGGGATTTGTCGGGCTTATATTCACCCTCGTGCAAACTCTTTGTGAATGAATAAGCTTTTATAATAAATATATTTATGAATCATGTTATTTTCTGTTAATCTTGTATAAAATAATTTTTATTTTCCTAATTAATTCTTGTTTTATGTAAATTTATTATTTTTTTCTCAGTTTTATATACAATAAATTTTCATATATCAATGTTTCGCTGTGCAAATAGCAAACTTGTTAAAATAAAAACGAAATGTTTTTATTTCAAACACTGCCTACTCTAGTTTATTAACATTAAATCCAATCTACAATATCAATTAACCGCAACATAGCTCACTTAAAGAATTGAAATTATAATTCTCAATATTTTCTAAGCATTCATTTATAACTATAACTATGTAACGAGTTTGCTCATAACATATAAAATATTTTATTACAGCAATTGTACAAGAGGGAGCAGTACAACAGAAGTAAAGCAAATATAAGTAAGGAAGAGTAAAGTATAATACATGTGTAAAATAATAATCAATATGTATACATAAATAAAAAAGCAGAAAAGAAATGTTAAAAAAACTCAGAAAACTACTTTATTCAAATTATTAACTTTTTGTGGTATTAAAAATTCATTTATTTTTTATACGCATTCTCCAGTGATGCAAAATAAATTATTGAATCAAAATAATTATAATTAATGAGTTGTCAGTTCGTATTACACTCTTATGTTACAACCCTGAGTTAACATCTCTAAAGGACTACAATATCTTGGCAGTCAAATTTGATTATGTTTGCATTAATTAACTAACTGTGTTTTGAGTTATTTTAAACTACAGGACTTTAAATTTGCCTTAATATCAATATCTTATAAGGGAAATAGCTTTTTTAATACATACATTTTTGGACAGATATTTTAATTTCTAGGAAATATTTAACAAATAAAATTTATAAAATAATTAGCTTCTTCGGGGAATTATCGTCTCTTTAAACGAACGGTCTTTTGATACAGCCTTCGTGGCGTAGTTATTAAGACGCCTGACTCCCATCTTGGAGGTAACGAGTTCAATTCAAATTATACTTAAGTTCAAATTAAATAATCCCTTCATTCCGTTTTCTGTCCAACATTGTCACCCAATGTATTGCTCTTTTATTCAGGACTTACCAATATTTTTCACACGTCCATGTTTCACTTCCATTTATCAAAGTTCAACAAATCAGAAACAAGACATAAATGTTCAATTTCCTAAACAATTAAATACAAAAAAAATTGGCCTTGGATAAAAAAAAGGTTTGTCTTTTATTTCTACTCAGTATTTTTTCTACGTATCGTAGTTTAACTAAAAAATAATAACTATAGAACGATAATATCTATTGTAATTTATTTTATCAAACACTGTTTATTCCACTTTTTTGTAATGGTATACCCTACCGGTTTTAAGGCTTTCACCTCATCTTCAGGGGAGCACAAACAAGACTAAATTATGTTCGAACTTGTACCGATATACACGCTTCAACGGTTGGGGACTGGGGCGTAACAGAGGCATAGGACGATTTCGGCCAAGAGCGGAGATATTTTTCTTGTAAACAGTTATATCCCAAAAATCTCTCCGCTCTTGGCCGAAATCGTCCTATGCCTCTGTTACGCCTCAGTCCCCAACCGTTGAAACGTGTATATCGGTACCAGTTCAAACATAATTTAGTCTTGTTTGTGCTCCCCTGAAGATGAGGTGAAAGCCTTGAAACCGGTAGGGTTATACCGTTACAAAAAAGTGAAATAAACAGTGGTTAATAAAATAAATTACAATGTATTTAAACCTCCACAACGTTAATGACTAAACTATAAAGAACAACGATAATATCTAGTATTCAATTAACGATTCCGTAAAATAATTATAACGAAAATATAGTGTGAGCAGTTTTTATTTATTCGATACTCAATTACAAAAGGTGTGATTGAGTTTTTCCGTGTAAGCTCAACATACATTTCCCAACTTTCCCCTTTATATTACGACTTTCAAATGTTATGTAATTTAATGAAAATAATTTCAAAATCGAAACAATTTTAAGTCTTAAAAACCTATACTTTAAAAAATTTCAAAAGGTCAAAAAGATTTTTCATACTTTTTTGTACATGTCTGCTAAATTTTTAGCTTTACATCATGAGCTATGAAATATAAAGTAAACGCTTGCAATATTATAGGATAAATTGTTTGAAAGCTTAGTTAAAGAGCTTTAAAGTGAATAATGTATTATAGAATTTATATTTCGTACACCATTCAAGAAATATCAGCCATTTAGTATTTTTAAAATACTACGACTTTTTGCGTTTTAACAAAAAATATAAAAGCATAACGACTTGCCAAAGAAAAATATTTTTAAAGTGTACTCCAAAGACATAAATTGTGAATCAAATATAAAGCATATCTGAAGAAGAAAAATAGTTTTATTTTAAGTGTAATGATTACACGTGGGACAATCCAATTGCTTGTAATTCAGATGCATCTTATGAATGAAAGACCTTTGAGGTTGAATTCATTTATTGAGTGCAAGCTGTAGCACTTCAGCAAGTAGGAAGTTTTAACAGATCCAGCTCAAAGTTTTGATGGCAAGGATATTGAACTTCCAAGACAATCAGCAGAATAAATCACATGTAACTTATCTTTAGGGAAAGTTTTTATGTAGCATTACTTTGCATAACTCAATAGTGCTTTAAAAATATAATTAATTTAGATGTTAAATAAATAACACTAAACCAGTTTGGATGTGAATTTACCAGGAATTGAACCTGGGATATCTACTTGCTAAGCATGAATGCTAACCGTAAGACCACACCGTCGACAAAAACGTATCTACAATAATTCCAACATACTCGTATAAGCCGAAAATATACGGAAAATTTATTGTTTTGGGAAGCCTGTCGGAAAAAAGGGAAAAAAGTCGCCCACTAATGAGGTGAAAAGGCCAAATCAAGGAAAACGCTGGCATAAATATGACAACGGCTAAAATAGACAAGGGTGTGAGGAAATTGTTCAGAGCCACGCAGTTGACCGAGGTTATATTTATTTATTTGACAGTTAATTTTCTTAAAAATCTAAAGTGCTTTTTACCAGGTGGCAATCTTTCATAACCAACTAGACATAAGTAAACGTAGAAAGAAGCATGATTGCAAAAAATATTCAAATTACTCGTTTAATATATTTGTTCAAAATTCATGACGAATATTAAATGTTATTCGTCCTGTTGTTGTTTAGTGGCATTTATCGTTTTTTTTTTTAAATATCATCAACTTTACGCACACAAACGTTATTATAGGTTGTAATATATAGTATATTTGTCCCGTTTTCGCCGCTTAGTGTCGTATCATCGCTTTTAAGACCCGTTACTAAATTCAGCACAAATATATATGTCGCTAGAAAAGTGCCATTTCAGCTTTCAGAAAATTCTGTGTAAATCGATGAGCACTAATATTTTTTGTTAAACATGTCAGAAAATAAAGAATATCTTCGCCAAATAAAGTTTTTTTACTACCGAAAAGGCAAAATGCGTCGCAAACTTGAGATTATTTAATACGTATGGCTCCGGAGATGTAGAGTGAGATGTGTTGATGTCAAAGATGCATCTTGCGTCGGACTTTCTGTAACAGTGGACGTGAATAAAACTAGAGCCATGATTGACAGTGGCCGCCATTTAACGACACGTGAAATTTATCAGGCACTAAATATTGCTGCCACAATGATGCTCAATAAACTCGATACTTAGGTGCCGTGTGAATTTGGTGAAACAAATATTGATAGACCGATTTTCTTTTGTTTTTACTCAAACGAGTCATTAGCTAGTTAAAAAAAAAACATAATCGCAGATATGATTAAATGGCTGTAATAAACCAATAATTTGGATAGCGCCGTTTAGAATACAGACTCTCTTTATAAGCGATCGGTCAAAATAAGGTCATGCTGTGTATCTGGTGGGATTGAAGAGTATCGTGCGCTATGAGCAGTTGCCACTAAACCAATTTCAATAAGTTTTACTCTGAATAGGCAAAATTGAAGCAAGCAATCGACAAGAAGGGGCCAGAGGTGGCTAATAGAAAATGGGTTGTGTTCTAGCATGACAACATCAGGGCAAACGTTTCAATGATCCCTCGACAAAATTGTTGCATCTTGGCTGAGATGTTCAAAATACCCATTATATTATCTGGACCTTGCAATTTCTGACTATTATTTGTTTCGATTTTTGCCAAATTCACTTTATGGTATAAATTTGTCAATTTTAAACTTTTACTAACCACTTGAATCAGTTTTTTGTAAGCGAATTCCAGGAATCTTTACAAGAGAGGAATCGTTCAGATACCTGAAAGATGGAGGAAGGTAATTGATCAAAATGGTGAATATGTTATCGATTTAATTTATATCTGAATGATTTTAAAAACGAATAAAAGAAAAGAGAAACCAATACAACCTACTGGTATAACAAGGATAACAGTGAAATATCAATACAAGAAAAAAACAAGGGTAGATGAAGAACAAAGTAAAATCGAAAATTTTACCTGAAACATTACTAACCAGATCACTCTTCAAAACATGCAAATGCCAGAATAACTCGTAGTTTAACGTTAATCGGTAACTGGTTCCAGAGAATCCCTGCATGGACGGAAATTGACGATAGAAGAGTGTCAAACTGGGAAAGCATATAAACAATATCTGATTTAGCGTTTTCATCTAGTTATCAATACTGGACGATTCGAGAACATTTGGTTCAGTATGTTACTAAATTTTAGAAGGCGACTTTACTTGGCCTAGTTATTTATGCTAGTTACTTATGCTTCGTTTCCACGAGAATGTTTTAGGTTCGAAATTCATTGGTTCCCCAAAAATAAAAAGGAGTCTTACATTAGTTTGTAACTATTGTAGTTCCAGAGTCTAATTGCATGGACAGTAATAAGAGGCAAAAAAACTCTGAACGTAACGCGAGTAAATGGTCTAAAAACCGCTAAATGTTTGCAGAGGGAGGGTGATGGGACAGATAATGTTATTAAACAATAGTAATAATATGTGAATTTAACGTACGTTTCTCTTATTCAACCAATTAAGATCTTTCTAATCGTAAAGACCGTTCTTTATCAGACTTAAGATAAATCTCAAACATTTGAAAGATGCTGTAGTCTGCCAATTAGTTCTCCGTAATACCCAAAAAAAACAGACGTTCGGATTATCAAAAATTGAATTATTTAGATATTCTATCTTGATGACAACAAAGAAGGCAAATTCAATATAAAATGAAATACAATCAAAAAACGTTTAATTCAATTTCAATAAAACGTATAAAAATTCAGGAAAAAAAACGAAACTCAAATTTTCCGACGATATTTCAAATCAAAATGGCCAATTTCAACATCTTTCGCAAACAAAATTATTTTTCTCATATAAATATTAAATTGATATTTTTTTGCAAACGTTTCAGTTTGCAAAAAAAAAATGTTTAATAATGGTAATAAAATTTTATTCTCAAACCCCCACAGATCGTTTTGTATACTTTCCTACTATTTCCTTTATCCTTTTTCAAGTCTCGGCTGTCGCGTAGACTCAATGATCCCATCTCCATTTTCTGCTTCTTAGGTTTTTCCGCCTCTTGAACCCTGTATCGATTACATACATACATCTCTATTTCATATATATTTTGCAGCAAACCTTATTTAACTTCACACATAAGCTCGGGTTTGTGAGAAAATGTTTTTTTTTTTATTTCTCTGTTAAACATTTTTACGCAAACTTTGGCCAATGTTTGCCTTTTAGCTTTCGTCATCCTTTGTTCTTAATACTTTTTATTAATTTTCTTTAATTAGACCTGTTGTATATTATCATTAGGACTGCTTCTATTGAGTTGAGGATTTCCAGATATCATTCCTAAATTTTTAGAAATTTTTCAGGGGGACAGCTGCCAGCGGGCATTTCACGTGATATCATTGTTTTCACGTGGCCTTGTCTGCATTTTTTGCGGATTCCATCTCACCTCACAATATCCTTTACCCCCATATTTCTCGGTTATGAAAGTTTCTAACTATTTCTAAGATTTAAGACTTTTTTACCTCACCTCACAATATCTTCTACTCTCTACATTTCTCTGTTACGGAAGTTTCTAGCTCTATCTCTAAGATTTAAGACTTTTTTACCTCACCTCACAATATCCTCTACCCTCTACATTTCTCTTACGGTAGTTTCTAACTCTATTTCTAAGACTTAAGACTTTTTTACCTCACCTCACAATATCTTCTACCCTCCATATTTCTCGGTTACGGAAGTTTCTAACTCTATCTATAAGATTTATATTTAATTACGAAAGTTTCTAACTCTTTCTTCTGCCAAGAATAGTTCTAAGGGTATTTATTTATTCTAAGCATACTTTTTGATTTTGTTGTATGTGCTCTAGACTCTATTTCATATGTCATGATTGACCTCACACAAACTTTGTAATTTTTTAACGTACTGTCTAGTCGCAGGTATTTTTTTATTCCAGGCCACATATTTTAGACATCCGGACACAGCGCTTTCTTCCCTTAGCCTGTTACTTCCTTTCAGAGATCACTAAGTAAGCAAATTGACTCTTAGATATTTGAGTTCCATCCCTTGTTCATAAGGTTTGTTATAAATTGTATGATGCTATTTACCGTTTTTTTTTTCGTGTTTATAAATTAGTTTTTTTTTCTACAGATATGTCAATGTTATAAAGTATATTATTTACAGATATGGCGACACTATTGTCACACATAAAATATATATATAAAACTGTATTCATTAAAACAACTGATCAATATTTCAACAAAAATATTCACAATAACAAATTGTAGAGAAAAATTTATAAAATTATGAGATATTTAATTAAAAAGGTTTATATAAAGTAATTTTGTCATCTTTAATAACTGAACTCGCTTTTCACAATCACCATTTGGTTTTTTGCTTTCAAGTTATCCCGATTACTTTAATTTATCAACAAACCATGCACATTTATTTCATTGCATACGGTACAACTTGGTGTGCTTATCGTCGTGTAACATTCTTTTTCGACCAGTCAAAAAGTCAGGCCATGACAATAAACAAAATAAATTTAAAAGAAGCCAATGCAATGAAAATAATGTTGTGAATCCCATTGAAAGCAATGAGCAAACATGTCTACTTAAACGTTATCTTTTCCTTCTAAAAACGTTTGTGAACATCATCTTTGAACAAACATATGATACCACATAGAAACCATGTCTCTTAATTTTTCAACCTCTTCTGACCCAATTTTCCCCAGCAATATCAGTTAAAGGATCTCGTAATTTTCTACTTGAATTATATGTCTTTAGGAGCTAGTCCTTATGGGAAGAGATGATGAGGATGATTTGTTGATAAATAATAAAACACGTTAGATCGCAATGCGGAAAGAGAGAGTGGAATTTTATTAGTAACGTAGGTATTTATATCTTTTTAGAATGTGCGCGGGAATGCGCTCGCGATATGCCTACGTCTCGTTTCTGTGAATGCAAAACGATTAATTGTTTTATGTAGGTATCATTCAAATACGGAACTGGCGAGACAGCCGTGGTGCGTTCTCGCTCCGGCGTGGAATGCGGTCCGCTCTGCTATGGGTTGAATGGCCGGCGGGTGAACTTCGGACTTGAATGGTCGGCGTGTGAACTTGGGACTTGTTTATTTAGATTTTGTCGAGGAATGCAAAGGTCATTTCATCGGTCATTGACCGTATGTATGAACAACCACAGTATTCGAGTGGGCGACCGCCACATGTCCAAAGTGCTCTGAATTTCTCCTTTGGATGGTATACATTACTTCTCTTTCTTTATTGATCCATTTTAAGATTTCATAATTACTGACATTGTCAACCCATGAGACTCAGCATTCCTCGACAGCACCACATTTCAATAATTTTTAGTTTTTTTCTGATGGCCTCTGGAAATCTTCATTCTTTGACAACATAGAAAGTTACAGAGCAAATGTAACAACGATAAATTTGTCTACGTAAATGGAGATTAAAATCTTTGCTGTAGACGAAATCCAGCAAATTGAAAAAGCAAACTCATACCGTCTCTACTCTTACTTTGATCTTTTCAGAATGTTTCCATTGATCCTTAACCCAGAATTTAAAACATTAATATTGTTGGACTAGCGCAACGATTCAATTATTTATATCAAGAGATACCCTCGCCAGTAATGTCCGTTTACTGTATTCGATCAATATATATTTTATTACGACTGATTTATATAAAAACAAAATTATTTTTTAAACTATCTAAAATAACATAATTATTTTGCAAATTTTAAGAAAGATTTTTAAGTACCAGAAAAAAATAACAAATAATTTAATCAACTTGTTCTGCGTAAAATTTGGCATGCGGATGTTTAAAATATAAAACCTCAGGAAAAGGCGATGACAGGATCGGGGTGGAATCTCAATGTGGTCATCCCTTGGTCGGGTCCACACCAGGGCTGGTTCCCTAGAGGGATGGAAATATTTGAGATTCATTATAATAGCTATATAAAGTGACATAAATATTCTAGAGAACCTTTGTGATGTCCTATCTTAAAATGTTTAATTTAGTTCGTTTGGATATTAAAAGGGCTCTTGGTTTTATGAGGATAAAACGACATAACATAAATTCTTTTCAAACACCCATTGGCTAGAAAAAAAAAACATCAAAAATTCTGTATCATCTCCGGTCGACCGAACAGAAATGTATCAACGTGTCTCATTTTTTTTAATATATCTACTAAATTAAAGCAAAGTTTTAGTTATGGAAATGAAACGTGTGATGGAAATGCGTGCACTGTAACAAATATGTAGTATGTCGATGTATGGTACTTTTAGGCTATTCCAAATTAGTTTTTTAAAGATAAATGTAAATAAAAACTTATCTGCCAATAATAGTGAGTTCGAATCCCGAGGTAAAGCGTCCTTATATTGCTAATAACGGCGCTGTTTAAATCGACCTTTAATTTTAATAATATTTAAAGATGACATAATTGAAAAGTGTGAAAAAAGCATTTTGAGATGCTGTGGAAATTTGGGTGATGAGATGCCGAATAAACAAGTATACAACGCGAACACGAGTGAGAGACTTGATGAAGATAAATTAAAAATGATTGAGCCAATAGATTACAATTTTCTCTCCTCTGAATATTTTATGATCTAAAACCAACCTGTTTTTTATTAATACTCGTATATCAAGTATTTCATCTTCTCAAAAAGTTCCCGAAAGCGGTTGAAACGTGAAACAGGCAGAAAGTTTTTCAGATCTGATTTTTCAGTTTTTCAGATTTTTTTATATGGTTTCAACACTGCAGGTACCTAAATCTTACTTAGGGATATTACTACAATGATGTACCTGTTGAATAGATTGAGCAACCATATTTGAAGCTAGGACCTTATATTCTTGATGTATTTTATTCTCAAGCTGTCAAAACCATATACCTTGTTGTTTATAGTTAAGGCATTAACATTGTGGAGGTTTAAAGACATTGTAATTTATTTTTATCAAACACTGTTTATTCCACTTTTTTATGACGGTATAACCCTACCGGTTTCAAGGAAATGAAATAATAAAAAATATTCCAAGTCACATAAAGCCAGCTTTTTACACTAATTTTAATCTCCGGAAACTCTTATTTAATGGGAAAGGCAAAAATGGAATACTTAGCAACAAAGGTGTGTATAAACTTTTATGTGCTGACTGTGATAATTTCTATATAGGAAAGACAGGAAGATCTTTTGAAAAGAGATTTCGTGAACACAAATCCGCCTTAACAAATCCTCTAATTTATTCAGAAATGGCTAATCATTGTCACCGCGAGAATCATACTTTTTCTATCGATGATGCCAAATTCTTACATATCAGTGGTAACGGAAATAAATTGGACAGATTAGAGGCCCTAGAAATTTCTAAATCAGTACACCGATCGGAATATCTGTTGAACAGTTATTTGCCCAAAATCTCTCCGCTCTTGGCCGAAATTGTCCAATGCCTTTCTCCCCTCCTCCCCCTCCCAGCCCCCTACCGTTGAAGCGTGTATATCGGTGCCAGTTCGAACAGCATTTAGTCTTGTTTGCGCTCCCCTGAAGATGAGGTGAAAGCCTTGAAACCGGTAGGGTTATACCGTCATAAAAAAGTGGAATAAACAGTGTTTGATAAAAATAAATTACAACCATATACCTTATTGATTTTCATTTTTGAAATGTCTTTATTTCCATAAGGGACAAGGAAGTATCGTGAGAGATATTTTCACACATGTCTGTTTCGAACTCTTCCTTTCCTATTTTTTCAATGGTTTGATATTAATGAACAGTTGGTGTGCAATTTAATTGTAAACGATGTCTCGTGCTTGTTTTTCAGGATCATTACTCAGGTTTTCGATTTTGAATATATTTTAACCCTTCCTTCCCTGTGATGTGTAACTAGTACACATTGCTTCTAAAAACTTTAATATCTCTTTAAATATAATAAATACTGGGTTCAGATTTAAGGTATTCCTCCGTTATACATTTACGCATTGAATGAAAAAATAATATTATTAATAATTAGCACTTATCGGCCACATCAGAGATATTTTGTGAAAATCGGGAATAAATTCACTAATACAATCAAACGTGTGACGTAGGTACATGCATTCTAAAAAACCGCTATGGGTGAAGAAGCAACGCTTTTCATGTCACACTCTCACTCTACTTCGGTATATGGGAACGCAAGAAATATAATCTCAGTTCACTCGCTTCAGTAGTTTTCGGGCATCCATTTGACGTGGTCGCTGTGCCCGTTTTGTGAACGTCGGCCGATGTTTTTTTTTTAATATTTTCGGCAATTAAATTTCAATTATTATTACTCTTGACCTCAAATTTAATTAATTTAAGCGATTGACTAAGAATAATCTCATGTTTTTTCGATTTTAAATTGCTCATTTTTACATGCGTATTGATGTGTATTGAATACACAGCACTGGATCGCGCAGATTGTTTTAACACAGGAAGGGAAATGTTAACGAAGATATTTTTTTCATCTCGAGTTCCACCAGTCATATACAAAATAGCGTATCCATAAAACAAAAACCGGCACTTTTAGGCACAAAAAAAATCTGGCGAAACCTTATTGTTTCGTTTACGTTTACGTTTAGTGAAAATGGGTACACCCAAAATAAAAAATTTGACAAGACAAGATTTTTAAACTCGTTTCTTATTTTCAGTCACTTATAATATCAACTTTTACCACAACTTTAACGCATTGTTTCTGAATATATATTTATCAAAATATCTTTAGAATATTCAAAATAACATAAATACATTTTGTTGATTTTAATAACTGTAGTCTAAATTTAAATATAACAGCATGTAAGTGATATCCTTTTAAAGTCAAAGTGTATGTACTCATTCACGAAATCCAGAGTATCGATTTCAATAAGTTTGATTGATCTATGTTTAAAGTTCTTAGAAATTTCTTAAAATAATTTATCCAAAAATATCTTGTGAAATATTAATATTTCGATCAGATCGTTTGAAGTTTAATAACTGTAAGTTAACGTGGGTACCGTAAGAGATGCAGAAAGGTTAATATACTAGGTAAGTCCAGAAAGTAAGTGTACTGAATTTTTGTAGGTTACAATTTTTTTTATTTAATCAAAAAAATTACGTGGTTACTGTAGTACATATGTAAGCTATTTTTCGACATAGTCGCCATTCCTCTCAATGCAGGTGGTGAAGCGGGGTATCAACTTTTTGATGCCTTCCTCGAAGTAGTTTCCCGCCAACCCCTCCGTCCACTTCTCCACCTCCTCCTTTACCTCCTCGTTGGTTGAAAACCTTTTTCCACCCATGTGCAGCTTCAGGGAGGTAAAGAGATAGTAATCTGAAGGTGCTAGGTCAAGGGAATGCGCGGGATGGTTCAGGACATCCCATTTAAACGAGGCGAGCAGTTCCTTCGTGGCGTTGGCCATGTGTGGTCTGGATTGTCGTGCAGCAGGCAAACTCCCTTTGTCAGCATGCCTCTCCTCTTGTTCTGAATCGCCCTCCGCAATTTGTTTAGGGTCTCACAGTATCTTGCAGAGTTGATAGTCTCCCTTTGAGGCATATATTCAATTAAAATTATGCCTTGACAGTCCCAAAACAATTTCGTCAGTCACAATTGAAGGTATTTCGCTCCTCTGATCATCATGCACAGACGTACGACCGTTTTTAAACTGGCGACACCACTTGTACACACTCGTACAATTCATAGCTTTATCACCATATGCAGTTTTCACCTCATTATTAACCTCAACCGGAGGTTTTCTCTTCCAAACGAGATAACGGATGACGCCGCGTATTTCGCACTTGGCGGGAGATTGGATTTACATTTTTTACAAAACGCCTTGTCGCGTCGACACTTCTCAACGTATTGACCTCGAACCGGTCTCGTTGTGGAGGGGAAGGATCAGGCTACACGGAAGAGTAGCCAACATGTCGAAAATAAAATCCATCCGGTCGTGAGAGCCTCAGTACACTTACTTTCTGGATACGCCTCGTAGTTAGGTCATATTGAGATAATGAATGGCGAAAGAATGGCAACATGAATAAAGTTGCCATAACTTTATTACGTGTGTTGAATGACTCTACGATCAACCCCTACTATAGTATTGAGAACATGGAAACCTTTTTTTATTGTCGAATCCTTAAGAATCTACACCGAAACCCCTAGACTAAAAGACAATACACTGACCAAGCAGGGTGATCGTACATATTTATGTAAAAAAAATATTTTCCTTAATGAAACATAAATTTATGTCACTTTACACGAAAGAAAAAAAAATGGCTTCGTTTAAATATTAATATATCGTTTATATTTTATATTGACAAATCTGCCAAGATTACCCTGCTACATGCAAATTTACCCCTCGCCAATATTTGAGTTTCAAATTGTGTCACTGCACTCCAGGGTTGCTCACGTGTGTTTAATATTTATGCACCTGCATTCTCTATACCAGTGGATCTCAATTTATTTTATTTCGCTGTATACTAAAACCGTTCTAATTAGGTGACGGGTGAAATAGTTGTATACTGTAGAGTTTATCATATCAGTTGCTAAACTGAAATAGATATGATTCAAAAACAAGGAAACTTTAAAGAAAAACAACATCATTGAAGGTTACGAAATACTGCAACAATGTAAAACACATGCAACATGAACATGTCATACAGCCATTTCAACCACTCGATTGCACAGTATGAGATTAGATAACATTTAACGTGATCAGTGAAAATAGACATGTTTAATTTTTTAAACCTACCAAAGTGAACTCCATATTAGAATAATAAAGAATAAATTACATTGTTATTCCACTAAAATGAATCCCTGCAACACGTGTTTTGGCTTTATATTCCGAGGTTTTCTTCAGGTGGAAAGAAGAAGGCAGAAACACATGTAGCGGCGATTATAGTAATAAGTGCTATAACCAAATTATTTAATGTTAAATATTTTAAACACAGTATAAATAACTTTTGGTTTAATTTTCTGAACGTATAATCAATCAGTTATTTTGAAGTAGTCTGATTTTTTTATCAAAGTTCCTCTCCTCGGAGGTGGCGATCATCGGGGCTATCTTAACCTTTGAGGCTGCGACTCTGAAATATATCGTACCACAGTGAAACCACTTGCAAAACCAGATGCGCATTATTTCCGTACTTCTATTGTTTTGAATTTTCCCTTGCAATATCTCGAATATTTTCTTCTCAAATTACTCATTCAAAGTACGCAAGCTTTCTACTTCAAATCGTGTTTATACTCATTTCTAATTTCTCTATATTTATTTGTTCATTTTCTTAATGATTTTTCTTACAAATATTATTTATAGTTAAAGGCATTATGGAGGTTTAAAGACGTTTGAACTTGTTTAACCAAACACTTTTTATTCCACTTTATATAACGTTATAACTCTATCGTTAGAATCGTGCATGTCGGTACCAGTTCGAAGAAAATTCAGTCTTGTTTGTGCTCCTCTGATAGTGAAGGAAAAGCCTAGAAACCGGTAGGGTTATATCGTTACATAAAGTGAAATAAATAGATTGGTGAAACAAATCATAAAATACATATTTCCTTAACGCTTAAACCTTCTCCGCTTATTTAAAAAAATGTAAGTTGCTTTCTTGTAAATATAGGTTTGATAATTTAACTTTTCAAAAGCATCACACAAGTGTGCTAATTAAATTGAAAAATACCTACTAATGAAGTCTGAGACTTCTTCATTTCTCCATGAAGAATTGTAGATATGTGTCGAGTTCTTGTCGCAATTTTATGTACGAGATCTGCCACAAAACAGTAATTGCTGGAATCATTGTTATTGTACATCAGGGCGTTGAATTAGTTCAGTTCAGTTCAATCCCCCCACGCTTGTTATGGGGGGTAAAATAGATTCCCACCCAGCGCGATCTGGCATTAGAAGATCGAAACCTTTGTATTTTTTTATGAGTGTAACGTCATGTAGTAACGAAAAAAAGAACACCCTAAATATACTCCTTCTCTGGTGGTGACACACCTGAGTGTAAAAAGAATAGTGAGGACGAAGGACTTAAGGTCCGACATCACGGGAAAAGGAAATTACCTAAATATACTTATAAAGTATCTTAAAGTTTGTAGTTCAATCCGCCCAGCAAGTTGTCAGTAGTTTCACAGAAGACTTCTAATGCAGTAAAACTATCCTTTGACGCCACTAGATCGTTGTAGTCAATCGGTTCGAAAACCTGAGTAGAGATAAGCCTGAGTAGAGTTTTCTTTGGAAATTATTGACTCGATTATTATGGCAGTATTGCGGAGTTGATCCTGATGGCAGCAAACATTGTAACGGGGGGAAGTGACAACATTAAAACTAAAAAGTTAACTATTAAAACTATCATCAATAGAGAGAAACTGGGAAGTCCAATAGTTTGAGTGCATCCACAAGGAGTCAAGGCACACCTGGATGCAATGAAAAAATTGAATGCCTGTCTATCCATGGAGGAGGGCGACCAACGTAGTTTACAACTGGGTCTCTAGGCAGGCTTTTGTAATCAATCACGTGAGAGGTCATTCTAGGTAAAAGGGGAAGGTGGGCGTCAGTTATGCTCGCGGGCTGACCCATATCAAGATAAATAATTGGGGCGCGACGCTGTGCCTCTAGATCCAACGGGCTGAGCCCCGTTTATACCGAGAGTGATTCCACTAAGCATGTTCTTGGTGTTAACCAACAGCACCCGTCGTTAACTGCCGATCAGTATCTTCTTGGCAACTGCATTGAAATATTTTTATTTTAGAATTTCCCGCAATGCTTCTGTGATTAAATTGCGGCGCCACAGGGCACCGAGGTACACAGTTTAAAAACCTCTGCCAATACCATCAGAGGGTTGTGAATTCCTGGATAGTGGTGGAAGCCAGCGCTGGAAGATTATGTCCTACCCGATGAACATACATACATGGCTTTGTGACGTCAAAGCCATCTACGAACTTCTTTGCAACCATTGGGAATATTCATGACTCATATGTATTAATAATTTTAATTATAATACATACATATCATCACGCTGTTTCCCTGTCAGAGTAGGCAGAGAAGAGAGAGCGCTAGATTTTCCTATTGTGACACACATGCATTGTCTCTTCTACAGCTTCTACGACTTTTTATATTCCTTCTTTCAAATCATCACACACTTCATCCAAACATATTTTACTATGTTTTACTCTACCATGACTTTCAATCATATTTGCACTATATACTTGTTTTCCAGTCTTTGTTCTACATGCCCAAACCATTTCAGAGTGTTCTTCTTTATTTTACTTAACACATCAACCTTGTGTTCGCATTCATCCCTTATGACTTTCTTTCGTAATCCGTCATAGATAACCAACCTGTATATTTTCTTCAGTGCGTGTATTTCTACATTTATTCTACTATTTCAGTCTCTTTCTAATCGATCACGTTTTACTCTCATACTTCAAAAGTGGTGTGCAGAATAAGTTTACCTAAATGTTACTAAATTTTATTTATTTATTTTACACATGACAAGAAATGTACATAATTTGCGAAAAAAACCACAAATAATTTAATTTGGACACATAACTTAAATGGATCTGGGTGTGTTGCCTTTCATTTGTCGTATCCCCAGTAAACTAGGTTTCTGCCTGTATCTCACTGAAGATATATAGCATGAAAAAATAAATTGATACTTCTTAATTATTTTTATTGGTTCAGTATTTCCAAACGATGTGTTACTGATTGTTTAGCAATATCATTATTTCTGCATATTGGTACATATAAAAGGGGATGAGTTCTTAAACGGTTGTATGTTTTTTATCTTGCCTTACAAGGGGTATGCCCGTCATATGGCAGGTAGTTAACATAAAGCAAATAAGAAACACAAAACAAGTACTTTTACATTTTTGTAATTAAATATGCAAAACACTATCTTGCCTAACTAGAGGTATGCCCGTCAAATGGCAGGTAGTTAACATAAAGCAAATAATAAACACAAAACAAGTACTTTTAGATTTTTACAATTAAATATGCAAAACACTCTCTCGCTTAACTAGGGGTATGCCCGTCATATGGCAGGTAAGTAACATAAAGCAAATAATAAACACATGCCATAAAATAAATATTAAATATGTATGTGTATTAAGTATAAAAAATCATATGTTTGAAATAAAGTAGTGTAGAAATCTGAAATCAAAAGTATGAAAAATCCCACCACAATCCCACTATATAAAGTAGTGTTTAAATTAGAAACATCAATTTTTCAAAGGGACATTCACATACTAATGTTTATACAAATGGCACTTATTAATCTACAAAAGTAGTTTAACGAAAAGAAAATAAATGGAACATGAAAATAAACGTCTTGAATATTACGACTGTTGAAATAACACTGTGGTAACTTAAATATAAATAATGTGCCTTGGTCTTTTCGAGACTTCTATAATTGCGTATCATCTAAAGTTCAATATAGTTTGCATAGCATATATTGGATATGTGCTCCCCTGAAGATGAGGTGAAAGCCTTGAAACCAGTAGGGTTATACCGTTACAAAAAGTGGAATAAACAGTGTTTGATAACACAAATTACAATATGTTATTAAAGGTTTCAGCATTGACTTACTGTACCTTCATATTAGAATATCTTTATTAAAACCAGGGATGTGGAGTCGGATGAAAATTTACCGACTCCGTCTTTATTTTATACTCCGACTCCGACTCCAACTCTTGACTCTGACTTCAATTTTTATTTTATTTTATAATTTACTGCGTCTACCTAATGTATTTATATTGACTTATTAACAATGGATACAGGTATAAATAATAAATTAATTATATTCGTACACAAATGAAACAATTTAATAAAAAAATATATAAACAATACGCATAAAGCAATATCTTCACACAAAAATAATATTAAAAATATATATTAATATTTAAAAAAAGAATTAAATAAAACTTTTAAAATAATTAGAAAAACAACACAGGTAGGTAATAAAAAAAAAAAAACACTTTAAAATAAAACGGTTGCTTCATTTGTTTTCATACGTTAACTAAATCTTATTTATATTGTTTATTATTTTTTTTATTCAATATTGAATAGAACACAAGATTTTTGAGAACGCCCGAATGCGGCGGCATCTTCCGAAGTAATGAACGAATATCGTATGCTGATATAATACACTAACAATATTTAGGCATGGACACGCCGCGCGTGTTTTGAGCATGAAGCAGATGTTCACATGGACACGCCAGGCGTGTTCTCAGTTAAAGATAATGTTAAAATAATTAAACGGAGTCGGTCGATTTTTTCCGACTCCGACTCCGCCTAAAATGTTCCGACTCCACGACTCCGACTCCGACTCCACAGCCCTGAATAAAACTGACATTACAATGTCTTTAAACCTTCACAATGTTAATGCCTTAAGGAAAGGTTTATAACAAATTATTATGGTATTGTTTTCTCGGATTAAGGAATAGTTACAAGATGTATCAAACGGCGTGTAGCGATAGTAAACAATGTCAAACCTCATCATCACGGGATCAATAAACAGTCTTGTTGGTGCTCATCTGACAATGAGGTGAAAGCCTTGAAACCAGCAGGGTTATACCGTTACAAAAAGTGGAATAAACAGTGTTTAATAAAACAAATTACAAATACGTATATTACCTTTACTTTACCTTTCTCATTTTTCTATCGCCATAACTTGAATTGTGATTTTCTGAATTATCATTTTTCAATGTTTCATTCCAGTCAGCCGTTATACTTAAGCAAATAAAAACTGTATCGTAATTTAGAACTACTAGTTGTAACCCATGAAATGGTCACGGAAGTAAAACAAATTCTACATTTATGAAAATATATATTCATAAATGTAAAATTTGTTTATATTTATATATCATTTATACATCGTCCCCTTTTACACCGGTTCAAAAATTGTAAGCTAGGTATTTAAAATTCGTTTATTATCACGGACCCACCGAGATTCAAATTTCGAATTACTTTCGGAGAGAATCTAAGTATTCCTCTCTCGCTCTATTGTATTCAAAATTAAATTCTCGTATTCTTTCTTTGGCTAAAACCGTCGTACAGGCTTTGGCCCATTTATATTATGATCAGACATATCACTAAACACCGATAACATATAACATAACATTACAAAGTTGAACTAAGCGAAAAACAATGAATATGATACGATGCTAATTTCTATAAGCGAACTAATACCATCGGCCTATACGCCTTGTCAGTAAATTTTAATTAAAGACAATTATTTTCCTGTATTATTATCCGATGTTGACACTAGTCGGCGCTATAATGGGATCGAAATTGGAAAATGTACGTACTTTCCGTATAGTTATTAATTTTCAATTCGCCCTGTTCACTTTGGGCACTTTCATTTCCATTAACTTTTCGGAACACACTTGCTGCTGGGAACTGGAAAGGGAACTGTAATAATTGACATCATTCTTATCACTTTGTATTATTCTATACTATATACACCATTAAATAATAGTGTGGTATTTTATTTATTTTATTTGTATATTGTTTTTTTATTGGCCATTAACGTGTTCCCCGCGGGGAGCACAAACGCCTGTGATCTGACGACAATCCAAGTTTCAAATCACAAATACTTAAAAAAAATGACGCAAAACCGGAATAAAAATTGAACTAAAATTTAAAATAATCTTTATTTTAGGGACATCTCTGAAAACCTTGTCAAATAATATATTAGTTTATGAGATATTGTTGAATAAACAGAGCGCCGAATTTTTTTGGTTTCTCAATATTTCCAGCATTAACGACCTGTCGCGCGGATCGAGTCCTGCGATGAGTCTCTCTTACGTAAATAAACATTACTAAGTTTCTCTTACGTAAATAAACATTACTAGTGCTATATGCATTTGATTGGGTGAGTGTCATGAAGCATTGATTTGATCGTAGCATTCCTTTGTTTATTTTACGTAATGTTAAGTTTATCTCCTTTATTTAATGAGTCTCCTTAAGAGCAATGACTATTATTTATTATCAGAAAATTACTTAAGTGTCATGTTTACTTGGTGTTGTAATCAAATATCAGTGGTTCTAATATTGTTTTTTTATTGGCCATTAACGTGTTCCCCGCGGGGAGCACAAACGCCTGTGATCTGACGACAATCCAAGTTTCAAATCACAAATACTTAAAAAAAATGACACAAAACCGGAATAAAAATTGAACTAAAATTTAAAATGATCTTTATTCTAGCGACATCTCTGAAAACCTTGTCAACTAATATATAAGTTTATGAGATATTGTTGAATAAACAGAGCGCCGAATTTTTTTGGTTTCTCAATATTTCCAGCATTAACGACCTGTCGCGCGGATCGAGTCCTGCGATGAGTCTCTCTTACGTAAATAAACATTACTAAGTTTCTCTTACGTAAATAAACATTACTAGTGCTATATGCATTTGATTGGGTGAGTGTCATGAAGCATTGATTTGATCGTAGCATTCCTTTGTTTATTTTACGTAATGTTAAGTTTATCTCCTTTATTTAATGAGTCTCCTTAAGAGTAATGACTATTATTTATTATCAGAAAATTACTTAAGTGTCATGTTTACTTGGTGTTGTAATAAAATATCAGTGTTCTAAACAAAATATGTGTTTAAACTTAGAAATTAAAAAACGCTGAAATTGTGCCGCGCACAGGATTCGTGGAATTTGATTTTTAACGCGGTGAACAGGTTAAAAAAGGTTACAAGAAGTAAAACAAAATTATCAGCATGAATAAAAATACAACTTGTCACAATAATTATAAGTGTTTTCATGAGTCATGTATATAACAATATAAAAAAAACAGTACGCACATGCATACCACCTACTACATATTGAAAAACAAACTTGAGAGTGTTATAATTGACAAAATGTGACCAAATTTGTAAAATAAAAGAGACACAAGATATTATAACATGTTGAAAACGTGTATGGACGTGGAAAAATATTGTAACATGTTGAAAACGTGTATGGACGTAGAAAAATATTGTAACATGTTGAAAACGTGTATGGACGTGGAAAAATATTGTAACGTGTTGAAAACTTGTATGGACGTAGAAAAATACTAGTAAACATATTTTAATACGTTTGAAAACATGTATTGTTGACGAAATGAATATGAAGAAACATGTACAGTCATAAATATTGGGTGTTAACATAAGTTGTGTCCGTTTTTTTTTTCAAATTTAAAAATGAGCACCAAAAGTAAAACCAAAATGGAAAAGGTTATACGTCATTCGAAAAAAAGAAAGATAATTTTCTGTTCTACAAGATATTGTGTTTGCTTTTATGTTACATATGTTAAAACATACCTGCTATATTATTTATTTAGATAGTGAAAATCTATATATTCATATGTTAATGCAGGCGTTTCAAAGAGACGGATCACGGCCACGCCATCTAAGATACTTTATTGTTAACAATAATGTTTTTTGTAAGTTATCGACACATCATGTAGATCTTCTTGTTTTCGGTCTCGAGACCGAGAGATGTCATTATAGTATGATTAATAGAAACATATAGTAATTGTTTTGATGGTGGCTACCACGGCGTATTGTATGAAAAATATTTTTTGTTTTTTGACAATTCCATGATTCTGGTAATATGTGATATAATGTTTTTAAAGAAAAGAAAACAACAAGCAAACCAGGGATCACTGAAGAAAGACACGAAAAAATAATAATATACCAATAACAAATTTATATCTTAAGAACTAATCTAATTTATATATTATAAATAAATTTTTATCTCCTTCGCGTACTTTTTATTTTTATAAATCTTAATATATAAATTATTAAAAATAATTAACATCTACATACTAATTAATAACTAGATAATAATTCTTACAACTAATTATTTTTATATTTATTATTTAACACGTATCGTACATATCCACTCATTTAGGCTATTTGCGTTTCATCACATTCACCCAGACCTTGGTCCTCCCTGCTAATAGGTAGACTAGTCAGGCAGCAGATGATTCTGCGGAAGAAGGTATGTGCTTATACCAGAAAGGTAGGTTGGGTTTACTCTCGTAAGCCCCCAGGGGCGTAGATTAATGTAATTAATTTAATAACAATGTAATTTATTATTACATACTGTAATATTGAATTATACCAAGTTATAGCTGAAATTCAGATACCTCGGCAGCATACTCGCGCAGTCTCTCGACCCGGATGTGGAAATCAGGTGCAGAATTGAGGCAGCAAGAACTGCATTTAATAAAATGAAGTCGCTCTTCTGTGATGACAACTTAAATTTGAAACTCCGTCAGAGGATGATTAGATGCTATGTGTGGTCTGTTTTATTGTACGGTTGTGAAACATGGACCTTGAAAATCCAGGCAATGAACAGACTGGAAGCATTTGAAATGTGGTTGCATCGTCGAATGCTCAAAATTCCCTGGACAGACATGGTGACAAATACCGAAGTCCTGAGGCGAGCTAGAGCTGACAGGGAGTTGTTGTCCACTATAAAAGTTAGAAAGATTTCATATCTGGGTCACGTGCTGCGTGGAGAGAAGTACCACTTGCTCCAGCTTATATTGAAGGGGAAAATCGAGGGACACCGGGGGCCCGGAAGAAGACAGATGTCCCGGCTGCGGAATGTGAGGGAGTGGACCGGCATTCGGAGTGTAGAGGAGCTGTTCCGGGCGGCTCAGGACCGAGACGGATTCGCCGAAGTGATCGCCAACGTTAGGGGGACCCGACAGGGCACTTAGAAGAAGAAGAAGATAGCTGAAAGTTTTGAATAAGAAATTAGTTATTTTTAATGTACTCATACGTTTCAAAAATATTTATTATTGAAATTTTAGGTAAAAGAGAACTAACGGATTTCTAATAGCTTATCATGTACCACATTTTTAAACAAAAATATTTTGTTTTACAAACTAATAATGTTAAAACTCAAACAAAACATGAGCTTTAGACTAAAAAACTATTTAATCTATATGATTTGGAATTGGTACACAATTATACTTATCTAACAATTTGCGTACCCAAACAATCGGTAGCGCGTGGGAGGCCGAAGTTTAAGGCCCTGTCCAAGGTGGGGCCCAATAGGGGCGCAGGGGGAAATCGCCCTTAACTTGCCCAAATTGAGCTTATTACTGAGGTAACCATTTGTAATCTATTTAGGGAAACTAGTGATCACACAACAGTCCTTACGTGATTGCCGGGGAACTACTTTTGTACAAGTTTTATATTGAAACTATTTTTCCGAGTCCAATAGTTAATCAAACTCAAAAGGCAAACCTTACATCAAGTTTTTGATGGTTCTGCATCGCTTTATCGTGGTCATGGGGCCCTCCCTTGAAATTCATGTAAGTTACATCTCGTGAATTAGTGTAAGTTCCAATTCAGAAACTTCCAGCTGGATAGCATTACCACTAAGACCTTAAAGTTTACGGCCTAAACATGATAGAACATGTATGCTCATTGCATGGTCAGGCATATTAAAATTTGATTCATCTACTCTCATTGTATTTCAACTAGAGACAATAGAAGTCGTGATGTTTTGCAATATTCTGAAAAAAATTAAAAATAGTATAGCGCAGTTACCGAATTTCTTTCAAAAAACAGTTTTTTTTTCTGAGAGGTATCTGTTTGTATGCATTTTAACTTGTTCAGGCTGGAAATTTTTGAATCTAAGTGGTATAGGGTCTTTCATATTGAGCATTTTTTCTTCAATTCTTGGATAAAACACAGATGGCGTCGCTTACTTGCTTGGCTCTTGTGACATTTGAGAAGTGTAATCTATGACATTTATAAAAATGGAGTCGTATACAATACAACAACGCGTTCAAATTGTTGAATTATTTTATATATTGTAATCTCCGAAAACGATGATGTCAATTGTCCACCAAGATCATGTGATCTGAAACCATTGGACTATTTTGTCTGGACTAACGTGAAAAACCAGGTATATTAAAATGACCCCCAATTAATTCCAGAGCTGAAGAAGGAAACTATTCGCGTTTTTTGGTGAGCTAGAACCGAATTTATGCCAAAATGTCATCGAAAATTTTGACAAAAGAGTGGACATTTGTGGAGCTGCAAGAGGTAGCCATTTGGCGGGTATTGTTTTTTGTGTTTAAATGCCATACATTATACTTTAATGACCAATAAAAAGTTTATTGAAATCAAAGAAAATTGTGTGTTTTATTCAAGAATTAAAAAAAAAAACGCTCAATTTGAAAGACCCTTTATATCATATGTGCTTCAGACTATTTGCGGTGTTTTTCACAGAATTTTCTGTCAGTGTTGTCAGTTGATGGTAAAATGACTGCGGAAGTTTGAAGAACCGTCATCGCCGTAGGGCAAGGATGAGTGACAAGAAAGACGCTGAGTCTCGGATACCTTAGGTTTTCTATGACTAAAACACAGTATTTATCATGATGCACCTAAGATCTTAAGATCTCTAACAAGTAGGGTTTGAAAGCAATCAAATCTTAACAACGAAATTGATGATAATGTTTTGTAGAGGTGCATGGCCGCACGGTAACGCGCTGGACTTCCGTGCGGAAGATCATCGGTTCGAACCCCGCGCTGTGCTACTCCCCTCGAACGACACAGGCACTTCTCCCGCCTAGTGTTCGTGGGTTTTAAGGATGCCTATGACTTCGGTCATATCTTTTCTTTAAAAAAAAAATACACATATCGCCGGCGTTGCTAGGCCTCGTAGTTGAGAATCTCCTCGCCATTCCAACATTTAGCTGGAAAGCAAAGCTGTGCCGTGTAGTAATTTTTTTTTTCATCATTTTACCTTTTTCTCATCTTTTAAGTGAGCAAACCGTTGCAAACCAGCAAACTCACCGGCCACACCACTGTACTGGATCCGATGGTACACAAGTGAGACGATCAGAGTACACTGGAATATTTTTTAACCCTTCCTTCCCTGTGATGTGTAACTAGTATACATTGCTTCAAAAACTTTAATATCTCTGTAAATACAATAAATACTGGGTTCAGATTTTAGGTATTCCTCCGTAATATGATACATTTACGCGTTGAAAGAAAAAATAATATTAAGAATAATTACCACTTATCGGCCAAATCAGATGTACGATTATTTTGTGAAAATCGGGAATAAATTCACCAATACAATCAAACGTGTGCCAGTATGTGACGTAGGTATATTAATTTTAAAAAACCGCTATGGGTGAGGAAGCGACGCTATTTACTTCGCACTCTACTTCGGTAAATGAGAACGCAAGAAATAGAATCTCAGTTTGCAGTTGTGTTTCTTCCTTCGAGGTATAACATACACAGTGTTAGTCTGTCTCAACTCTCAGTAGCTCTAGGGTATCCATTTGTGGTGGTCTCTTCACCCGTTTCATGAAAGTCAACCGATGTTTTTTTCATGATTTCAGCAATTAAATTACAATTGATATCCCTTTTGACTTCAAATTCAATTAATTAATTTAAGCGATTGGATATGAATATTCTTATTTTTCCGATTTTAAATCGCTCATTTTTATATGTGTATTGAATACATAGCACCGGAACGTGCGGATTTTTTTAGCACAGGAAGGGAAAGGTTAAAGAATATCTTTTGGCTTCTTTTTACCCCCGAATACTTGTTTGGAAAAATCCTGTGTCGTTCGAGGGGAGTAGCGCAGCGTGGTGTTCGAACCAATAACCTTGTACACGGAAGTCCAGTTCCTCACCACGTGGCTATGCACCTCACAATACTTGTCTTTATTGAACATGAATATTTACCTTTTATAAAAAAAATCGGCTGCTTTTACTATATTAGAGCGCTCTTTAGAGAAGTTTGCTCTATAAACGGCATTATATAAATTGTTCTTTTATAATTCTGATTATAAAAAATAAAAATTGGAAATAAATTACTGTGGCAGAAACAGCAGGCTATACAATGAATTTGTTTTCATTCTCCTTAAATCAAACAAGGTGCCATGGTCAATAGAGTTAAAGCTAAAATATAATTAATACAATACAGAAATAACAAACAACTTTGGCCGAATATTTGAGATTATAATATTTCGATTAGATTCTAACAAGAAGGTGAAAGTAATTAAATCAGAAGTCGGGGAGAGATTTATATATTGAAGGCAAATAATTAAAATACGAAGTAATGAAAAAGTTTACGGCCGGTTTTATTCCAATGAGTTAATAAAATTTAATATCGCTTTCGTGAAGGTAAAAAAAAAATCACGAATAAATATAATCGTAAATCTAATTTTTCTTCCAACCCTTATTATGAAAGAAATCTGCAGTGCTACCTGTTTGACTCTCACGTTCCGGAACGGGGTACACTTGAAACCCAAAGTTATATTTGAGAAACGCCCGTTTGTAAATACACGTATGATATAACATATATGACAAAATGGGTATGTGCAGTCCAGTATATGTGACTTTTATCAACTACAAATTATGACGACCTCCGTGGCCTACTTGATAAAACGCTTGTCTTTCAATCCAGTGATTTGACTGTCGTTTACATCCAAATTAATGAAAATTCATTATGTGAATCCATTTTTAAGGATTCATCTTGTGTTTATTAAAAACTTTTTCAACACATTTTTGGTTCGTTGGAGGAATTCCCATATGGCCATTAACTCAGCAGGCAGACTCCCTTTGTCAGCATGCCTCTCCTCTTGTTCTGAATCGCCCTCCGCAATTTTTTTAGGGTCTCACAGTATCTTGCAGAGTTGATGGTCTCCCCTTGAGGCATATATTCAATTAAACTTATGCCTTCACAGTCCCAAAACACGGATGCCATGATTTTCTTGGCTGAAATTGTGGTTTTGAACTTTTTGGCGGAGGGTAAAGAGGTGTGACGTGACCGTTTTTAAACTCGCGACACCACTTGTACACACTCGTACGATTCATAGCTTTATCACCATATGCAGTTTTCACCTCATTATAAACCTCAACCGGAGGTTTTCCCTTCCAAACGAGATAACGGATGACACCGCGTATTTCGCACTTGGCGGGAGATTGGATTGACATTTTTCACGAAACGTGATGTCACGTCGACACTTCTCAACGTACTGACCTCAAACCGGTCTCGTTGCGGAGGGGAAGGGTCAGGCTACACGGAAGTGTAGCCAACATGTCGAAAATAAAACCCATCCGGTATTGAGAGCCTCAGTACACTTACTTTCTGGATACGCATAGTATTAACACACAAAACATTTAATAGTTGACATAAAATTATCAAACCCATACAATTTTGTTAATTAATTATAAACACAAAAGTGTGCCAGAATTATTTAAATACAAAATTATCAAACGAGTAAAATGTTTACTCAATGATTAAATATTTCCATCTAAAATTGTTTGCATTTAATTAGGTACAAGTCCTATATAGATGCTCGTTTAAATATGCTTTGATTGATCTGCGTGTTTTAGTACCACCTTTGATGTATGGTAGTCAGAGGTGAACGTAGAGAATACTAAAAAAAGTCGAATAAATGCTATAGAATGCGTACGGCTAGAGGAATACACGGGATAATAAAGCATGACGGAATACGGGGTATATATGAATTAAAGCGAATTTATTGGATAAGATGAAAAATATAGTTTGGACTCGCGGATCAAATAAATGAAGGAAGACTAACAAAACCAATATATTGGGTGTTAACATAAGTTGTGTCCGTTTTTTTCCAATTTAAAAATGAGCACCAAAAGTAAAACAAAACGGTAAAAGTTGTACGTCATTCAAAAGAAAATTTTCTGTTCTACAAGATATTGTAATTGCTTTTACGTTACATATATAATTTTATTTGATTACAAGCCTTCAAAATGGAATGTAAAGTAGACGAAAGTGAGCATTTTCGACACCTCCCTCTGTTCGCGTTCAATCGAGGGAATAAAGCTGCTTGCGATATTTGCGAAGTATACGGTGAAGATGTTATGAATGAAAGGAGAGCTCGTCGATGGTTTTTTGCGTTTCAAAGATGGTAATTTCGACCTGAAAGACATAGAGCTTTCCGAACGACCAGTGGACATCGATGAGGAACGCTTAAACCATATTATTCATGAAGATCCCCTTTATCCATTTAGTTTTACTTTTGGTGCCCATTTTTAAATGAAAAAAAAATGGACATTACTTATGTTAACACCTAATACAATGCAAAGTTTGGTTGAGTTAAGGAAATAATATTTTGATGAGAAAATCTTAAGTGCTTTCTTCTTGGCCTACCTTAGCAGGGAAGCGGTGTGATTATATGTTCGTATGTATGTACACACCTTTACAAACCGATGGTCATGATATCGTAAAACAAGTATTTTTGTGAGCTGCGCGTCTTTTTGGCTTATCAAATTTCCGATGATTTTCAAAATTTATTGATGACAGCTGTTTAAATAACATTTGCTAGCAAAGTTCCGATGGCACGAATATCAAACTTCCAAGATGCTTGACAGGTTTTGACTGCTATACCTTTTCATCAGGCAGAGCTTTTTACATAACGTTATTATTGCGTCGTTCACCTGCCTTTTAAAATACCGGTAGTTAGGGCAGTCACACTTTTAAAAAATGTGTGTCCTAAAATAAAAAAAAATCACGTGCCTCTCAACTCCTTCAGAAAAAACTCAAATTTAGTAAAATCCTATAAATAATTTCAGTTTTAATGATATTCATAACATATAATTTTTTTGTTTTAATGGTATTTATAGACAATCTCAGTGGCCTAAATGATGAGACACTCCTCTCCCAATTCGGTACGATTATCGTTGCAATCCAGATGTTTTCTGAAAAGGATTCCTGCCTCATTTTTATTTTAGGTACCTTTAACGTATTTCTGGATGGTTGGCAAAAATTGACATATAAATAAGCCCGAGATGTGGTATTTTATACAGCGTAAGTGTAATAATACAAAACTATACATTTTTATTGTTATTTTTATTAAATAATATATATTTTCCATACATGTTCCTTTTTTTATACAATACTAAATATATTTTTCCATTGCACGAATTGTGAAAACCTGTAATGGGTAAAGGACTTAAAAAATGTAGTTTGGTTAAGTAAAAATTTTTTTTTGACGTATAACGGTCTAAGAGTAAAACCGCTCTGGAAGTGGATCTCCCAGTAATCGAACCCAAAGCGCCCGTTTGCTTAGCGCGAATGCTACCCGTTAGACCACGGCTGGCGACTTACACTTGAAAGGTGAATCAATCGGAAATTGGTCAAATTGAATAACTTCGATTAAAATACTTCTGTATAACTCTCCCATCCCATTAGAAAGAAAAGCTTAAAATCGTTTTCATTAATTTGATATTTTAAATATTCTGTTGTAAAAGTAAACAATTGAACTAATAAAATCACGTTTAAGATTTAAAATGTTAAATTAATATACTAAAAAAATACATTTTCAGGAGCTTGTTCATCTTTTTCATTATATTTTAAAACTTTATTACTCTAGACTTGGTTTAATGAATAGTTTAAAAGATTTATTTATTCTAAAAAGAATCTAATATCTTTTTTTTGTTTATTTTGAAATACAGAATAAACATAACAAAGCCTCGTATGTGCAAATGCCAATTATTTGAATGGGTCTTCTTCTTCTCCGTGGCTCCATCCCAACTCACTGTCTGTCTGCGAAGACTGTTGGGGTCAGCTCTCCTCGTCCTCAGATTGTATGCTCTTCTGCCCCGGACTACGTCACCAAGGCCACGCCTCTACATCAAGTTATCTTTTTGCACCACCCATTAATTCTTTGGTTTTCCTCTGGTTGTTATTCGAGGAAGATCCATGAAGATTGCCTGGTTCACAATGTGATCGGGTGCTCTGCGTCCAACGTGCGCATACCATCTCAATCGCCTCTCCTCCATTTTACTGTTGATGTCTGTAACACCTAGGCTTCCACAAATACGTGAGTTTTTTTATTTTGTCTCTTAGAGACACACCAGCTGACCATCTCAGCATGAACATTTAACTATTTGAATGGGTATTTTATAATTAAATTCAATCTTAAAAAATCTTATATACCAAACTGCTGGATACTTCAACAATAATCTTAGAATAGATAAAACGCCCTTTTTACACAATAGCTTACAATTTAAATTAAAAAAAAGCAGTTTAAATAAAATCATTATAGACGTAGTTGTGATAAAAGAACCCACCCTACGTTTCACCCTGAGATAAAAATGGAAACATCCAACCAACTACTTGCTAGGGGCTCACCTGAAACATTATTCTGCTTTGATTATTTATGTTAATGCTATTTTTACGCATACAAAATTTGCTAATATGACAGTTCAAAACAGTATTTTATCACCAACTTTGCCTAGGGGTTGCGGTTTTGATTCCTATCGTTCCCGGATTTTCGTTAAAAAGGTTTCAATATTGTTTTCACTGGAAGTCTAAACGACCTCCCAGGCTCAGTTGAATAGATGCTTCATTTCCACCAGTGGGATCAGGTCTTATTTCCGAATATACAAAAAAATACCGGGTCTCAATCTGAAAGAGTTTGATTGTCAACGATTTTCCGACACGCCTTGTAAGTGTGCCAGTGTTGTTGCCTCTTCACGTGCGATAGTGTTACCAATACGTGCAATAAATTGCCGAAAGTACCGTGCTTACTTCTGTGGTACTTAACCCAAAAACTTGATTACAGGAACCAAAGATAAAATGGTTTCCCAGTCACGCTCTTAAACATACCTGAATTACTTATTTGCATAACATATATTAAAGGGCATCATTTGAAATACTGTGCGTATCCAGAAAGTAAGTGTACTGAGGCTCTCACGACCGGATGGGTTTTATTTTCGACATGTTGGCTACATTTCCGTGTAGCCTGACCCTTCCCCTCCGCAACGAGACTGGTTTGAGGTCAGTACGTTGAGAAGTGTCGACGCGACAAACCGTTTCATGAAAAATGTCAATCCAATATCCCGCCAAGTGCGAAATACGCAGCGTCATCCGTTATCTCGTTTGGAAGGGAAAACCTCCGGTTGAGGTTTATAATGAGGTGAAAACTGCATATGGTGAGAAAGCTATGAATCGTACGAGTGTGTACAAGTGGTGTCGCGAGTTTAAAAACGGTAACGTCACACCTCTTCACCCTCTGCCAAAAAGTTCAAAACCACAATTTCAGCCAAGAAAATCATGGCATCCGTGTTTTGGGACTGTCAAGGCATAATTTTAATTGAATATATGCCTCAAGGGGAGACCATCAACTCTGCAAGATACTGTGAGACCCTAAAAAAATTGCGGAGGGCGATTCAGAACAAGAGGAAAGGCATGCTGACAAAGGGAGTCTGTCTGCTGCACGACAATGCCAGACCACACACGGCCAACGTCAGGAAGGAACTGCTCGCCTCGTTTAAATGGGATGTCCTGAACCATCCCGCGCATTATCCTGACCTAGCCCCTTCAGATTACTATCTCTTTACCTCCCTGAAGCTGCACATGGGTGGAAAAAGGTTTTCAACCGACGAGGAGTTAAAGGAGGAGGTGGAGAAGTGGACGGAGGGGTTGGCGGGAAACTACTTCGAGGAAGGCATCGAAAAGTTGATACCCCGCTTCACCACCTGCATTGAGAGGAATGGCGACTATGTCGAAAAATAGCTTACATATGTACTACGGTAACCACGTAATTTTTTTTGTTTAAATAAAAAAAATTGTAACCAACAAAAATTCAGTACCGTTACTTTCTGGATATGCCTCGTAATTATAGGTAAACTTATGGTATTTTTAACATATTTGTAGGTGATTGGTAGGCAATTTATTGTATACAAATAAAATGTTATACATTATGATGCGATACAGTAAAATCACGATCCTCGTGACCCAGTGGCTAATATACATGTCTTCCAGCCCGGGGGTTCCGGGTTCGATTCCCGTTGGAGCCTAAATGCTATTAAAACGAATTCCTATCTGGTTTACATGTAAGCCTTGTTAAACATATTTCTGATTGGTTAGAAGAAATTATTACAAGGCAATAAACTCGCCAGGTTTATTTACAACAAATATAATAAAATGCAGAAATTAAAGGTGAATTTAATTTGTTGTATTGTGTTACACTTTCGTTTCACGAGTATACAGTATAAAATAGTGGGCTTATAGTCATGCGGCAATTTCTTCCAATCAACCAAAAAGATGTTAAAAAAACCATAAGTGAAAAAGAGATCGGATCGTTCTTTAAAAAATCTTGATTACTGCGGAGATTGAACCCGCAGCCCCAGGGCTGGAAGACAAGCGTCTTACCAACTAGACCACGGATTTCAAATATGTTGATAAAATCTGCTATAAAAGTGTACTCAACAATTGTTATTTGTTTTATCAAACTCTGTTTATTCCACTTTATGTAACCTTGCCGGTTTCAAGGTTTCACCTCATCATCAGAGGAGTACTAACAAGATATTGGTTTCAATGTTTCACCTCATCATTAGTAGGGCACAAACAAGAGTCTTGTTTGTGTTCCCCTGGCGATGAGGTGAAAACCTTTAAAAAACCGATAAGATTATACCATTACATAAAGTGGTATAAACAGTATTTGATAAAAAAAAATACAATGTAATTTATTTTATCAAACACTTCCCTAACGATGAGGTAAAAACCTTGAAACCGGTAGGATTATACCGTTACATAAAGTGGAAAAAACAGTGTTTAATAAAACAAATTACAATGCCTTTAAACCTCCACAATGTTAATGCCTTAACTATAAATTAGAATGTCTTGAAACGTCCACAATGTTAATGCCTTAACTATAAACAATATGAATCACAATGCATTTAAACCTCTACAATGTTAATACCTTAACTATAAATAAAATATACTTGAAAATAATTTGTTTTAGTGACAAACTAACTTTAGGTAAAACACACAACAAAGAAATTAATGTACGAGTACATATCAGATCTACATGCAAACAAAGTTAACTAAAGAATGAAGCCACGACCAAGCAGGGGGTAGAGGAGCGTGACACTTACAGATGGCTTTGTCATCTTAGTCTAACATGAACTTCCCACCTTTCTTTTCCTTTACTTTCTTTCCTCTCCAGTTGTCGCATCGTTACATTCATTATGCATGGAGGAGGAAAAAAGGTGCAATCTATTTTAGCCGAGCAAGCGGGGCTTAAAACTAACCTACATTGAGTGAAAAAGAACGAAGCTGAAGGAAGATTTGTGGCAGTATTCTGTGTAGGGACTTATGAAGGAAAACTATGAAGTGTTTTAATGTATTCTCTCGTTTAACAGTTCATATCTGTAAGATTAAAAAAAATGGCTTTAATTGCATACATTATACTCGAAAGTTATTTTGAAATAATAATGCACAAAAGTGACAGTTATTTTACTGTTAACTTTTATGTACGTGAGAAAAATGTGGAAAAATACGGAAAACAGACGAATAGATGATGTAAAAATGTGAAAACTTAGAAGAATACATGGAGTGACAATGTATGATAGATTACGCAAGGAACTGACTAGGGATAAATGTGAACTTGAGACTGATGTGTAAAGTGTGATAAAAAAGTGCACTCTGATATGATTTTGGCACGTGGAACGAATGAATGAAGAAATACCAACAAAACCAATATGCAGTGTAAATGTGAGTGGTAGACGTAGTAGAACTACGAGTATACCAAGGAAGGTATGATTGGAAAAAAATAAGTGGTATTTTGAAAGATGAAAAGTCAGAGAAATTGTAGGAGTTGTATAAGTTTTATGGATGTAGAAAAGGCGAAGAATATGTGTCGAGATAAAATTTTTTCGCTATATGTCATCTACTACCTTGGTCAAAAAGTTTTTGGACCGGTCACCGTGTGGAGCTGTTAGTCACCCGACTAAAATTCTTTTTTTTTGTTAGGTTATCACATCTATCATTGACACTTCCCTCCAAATTTCAGCGTCATAGCTTGATATTTGTAAAAGTTACGCTGTACTGAGTACATCTATCTTTGTGCGTGTTTTCGATTTTTTACAAGTTTGAAAATGGCATCAACTGTGCATCAACGAGTTTGCATTAAATTTTGTGTGAAAAACGGATTTAACGGTCCGCAGACCTTGGAAATGTTGGAAGAAGTGCTTTTTTGTAGCACGAACGCTTCAGAAGTGGTCGTGAGTTGGTCGAGGATGACGAACGCAGTAGCAGTCGAAAACCGATGAAAACATCGATAACATCAAAGAAATGTTGGCAGTAAACCACAAATTGACCATAAGAGAGCTGGTGGAGGACTTGAACATCGCTTATGGATCCGCTCAAGAGATTTTGGTTAGTGATTTGGGCCTCAGACGTGTCGCTGCAAAACTGGTGCCGAAAGACCTCAATTTCATGCAAAAAAAGGACCGCATTGAAATCTCGAAAGACATGATTTCCATGAGTTTTTGACCAAAAACAACACGGCTACTATCCAGCAGTCTTTGAATTCACGTGATCTGGCTCCCTGCGACTTTTTCTTTTTCAACCGACTTAAAAAACCGCTTTGCGGAACGCGTTACAGCACTCGAGAGGATGTCATGAAAAAATCGAAGACGGTTCTGATGGACATACCGAAAATTGAGTACCAGCGGTGTTTTGAGGATTGGATCAAGCGGAGGCGTAAGTGCGTTGCAGTTGATGGGGAGTACTTAGAAGGGGACCATATCGATTTTGATTAATACACTTGTATTTTCGATTTTATGAATAAAGTCCTAAAACTTTTTGATCAAGGTAGTATTGAGGGTAGAGGTATAATATTTTAAATATTATCGATGTAGTATCTATCCATACACGATCATACTTGTTGAAGCCGGAAAGTTTTGTAATTATGTTTTTTTTTTCAAACAAATCTTCACCCAATAATTGGAACTTATTTGCATAACTCTTGTCTGATTTGTTGGAAGAGATAATCGTATGGTAATAAACTGACCATTTGTATAAATTTATCATTACATTTAGTCAATTAATAAATTCAATACAAAGTGAAGTTACCGAAAAGTAATATTAGAAAAACAGTATAGTTGTAAAAATAAAAACAAATGCCAGTTTTTCAGGAAAACGTGGATAAGGGTGAGTAATAGTTATATATTAGGAACGAATTTTTTAAAGTTTTTTTTTTAAGTGTAATATACGAGTATTTTAAAATATTTAGTACTGCCCATCAAAGGTTGTTTAAATTTTTTAGCTATTTGAATAAATATTTATTAAGTAAATATTCTCGAAGGTATGCAAAATATTCCATTTTCTTCATTGTCTATTTCTTGTTTGTTTTTTGTCGAAAGTTGTGTATTTTTTATCATTTTAACTCATTCAATTTTTAATTTTTGTAGTCATATTATTATTGCGTAAAATTTCATGGCTTATATGGGTGTGGGCTGAAAATCATCTGGTGTCCCCGCGGCAGGGCTCGCCCTATATTAGTGGGGTGTATCTTGGCCAGGACGATGTTATTATATGAACCCAGAACTTTTGATAGCTTCTCTCTTAAATGTATTTTCTGCTATTTATGTGTTTTTGAAGTGTATTTAAATATATTAACATATGCACATACTAAGTTGCTATCAATAAACCCATGTTTATTTTTTTATTTATTACATCGGTTAATGTTCGCTTTCTCGAGTAATATATCAATTGGATTGATCTTTGTCTGCCTCAAAGTGTTAGATATATGGGATGGGTGGTGTGTTCAACTTTAGGAAGCAATTGAACAAAATCATATTTGGAAAGTCTTATTAAAATTAATGATTATATGATATATGACCACTACATACACGTGCATACACGATACTCTTGCTTAAGTCTATAGTGTTACTATCTCATATCAGAAGATCTTTAAAGGTGTCTTTTTAGTGCGTCTTGTCTTTGCATGGTTTCTCTAGTCTTCTCACCAAATAAGGTTTTCTTAACATATGCATATATGAGGAATTTCCTTATTCTATGGCCGTGATCATTGCCGTTCTTTTTGTTTTATTTTTAATGTAAAATTTTATCAAGCGCCATTTAAAGAGCAAACTCTCTTCAAGGGCGCTCCAACTTGGAACTCGAATCTACTACCATCAAACAAATCACGTCTGGCAGGTATAGCAGCGCTCAACCGAATCATGTCATGTGATAATTCCTTACAATGAACCAGAGATGTGTTAATGAGGGCTTAAATGAAAACCGAACTGAAAACCTTTTTTTTTATCTAAGTTCCAGTGGGAATTGAATGCTGAACCTCCAAATCGAAAGGCAGGCAGGCATCGTACCAAGAAGGCCACGGAAGTCATATCCTTACACTCAATTTATTTTTTATAAGGTTTTTTTAATGTCTCTAAAAAGTGGGTTCGAATCCCAAGTTAGAGTGTTATTGAGAAGGGTCTGCTCTCTAAATACTCTATTTTTCTCAAACGTATTTTGCTGAACGTGTAGACAATTTATAAAATTATTTTATGAAACTCTCGAATTTATTATAGGTAAAAGAATGTGTCTTTTAAAATGATAGTGACTTGAAATAATCATTAAACAAATTAACGTACCTCTCGAAATTATCATAATCAAATGAATGAGTCATTCAAAATAATCACTGAGAAATAATATATCCTCGTGAAATGATCGTCAACAAATACAAGTGGCTTTCGAAATGATCCTAAACAAATGAACGTGTCTCTCAAAATTAATATAAGCAAATGAAGTGTCAACAAACAAATGACCGTATTTAGAAATTATCAAAAACAAATTAATGTGTCTTTAGAAATGATCATCAACCAATGAATGTGTTCCTCAAAATGATCATAAACAAAGTAAATTGTCTCTTAAAAAAAATCTGATAAAAATACCGTATCTTGCTAAAGAATGAAAAACAAATAAATGAGTCTGTTGAAATGGTCATCTATAAATAAATGTGTCTATCAAAATGATCAAAAACAAATTAATAGATCTTTAGAAATGGTCATCAACCAATGAATGTGTCCCTCAAAATGATAATAAATAAAGTAAATTGTGTCTTTAAAAAATCTGATAAAATTATCGTATCTCACAAAAGAATGAAAAACAAATAAATGAGTCTCTTGAAATGATTGTCAATAAATAAATGTGTCTATCAAAATAATCAAAAACAAATAAATAGGTCTTTAGAAATGGTCATCAACCAATGAATGTGTCCCTCAAAATGATTATCAACCAAGTAAATTGTTTCTTAAAAAATTACCGTAACTCGCAAAAAATGAAAAACAAATAAAGAAGTCTCTTAAAATGATCCTCAATAAATAAATGTGTCTTATCAAAATGATCAAAAACAAATTAATAGGTCTTTAGAAATGGTCATCAACCAATGAATATGTCTCTCAAACTGATTATAAACAAAGTAAATTGTCTCTTAAAAAAATATGATAAAATTACCGTATCTCGCAAAAGAATGAAAAACAAATAATAATTAGTCTCTTGAAATGACCGTCAATAAATAAATGTGGCTATCAAAATGATCAGAAACAAATAAACGTGTCTTTCGGAATGATCATAAACAAATGAATGCGTCTCTTAAAATTGTTATAAACAAGTGAATGCGTTTCTCGAAATGATCATAAACAAATTAACGTGTTTCATGGAATGATCAAAAACAAATGAATGCCATTACGTTATAAAAATAAATTATACAGCAAAAAATTAGTTTTTGAGACGTGTTATATATATGATAGATTTTTTTATGTGACATTCTCAAAACGTATTAAGATATTAAGTAAGAAACAACCATAATGATCGAAGTGATCACATACAGTATTAAAGTTTAAGCACAAGAGTCCCCACTTAGTGTTTCCATTATTTATTCACAATAGCTACAATTTGATATCCCCAGTCGGTCTGGGAAGAGCGGACTAAGACAATGTGTCTGAAAGTGATGCCGGCAGTAACCGCAAGGCCTTGTATATCAGCCTTATGGGAGGCTTATCTTGAGGGTACCTGAAGTCCTCTGTCTCCTGGCTTCTAGATACACTTCTCCACACACCCTCGACGACTACCCTTTAAACAGGGGTTCTCAATACAAACATTATAATTGATTTCCTAAATTGAATATATTTTTGCCGGAATTATGGTATTTTGAATAAAATATTTGCTTAGTATCTTAGGTTTGTTTCCTGGCAAATTTTGAGTGGATCATTGGCACGCGTACGCAATAATTATTATTACAGGTTAGTTTGATACCACCATCGTTCACACTGTTATGGGAAAAATAATAAGTCCCCATCCAGTACGATTTGCACAAGAAGATAGAAATCTTTATCGAAAACTTAATTGCTGTGTTTATTCATAATTTGCGAATAACAATTTTTTTACTAAGGTTAAGAAATGCATGTCTTAAGAATGAGGGAAAAAAGTGAAAAACTCTGATTCGAAGATTCCACATACATTTATGTTTATTTTTATAATACACAAATATACCATCACGTTGTGTGCCAGTTGAGAGAGAGAGAAAGATGGGAGAATGCCATACTTTCTTATCGCAAAAACATATACCTCATCATCTAACATACATTCATACACATCAATACAGTTCTCGTAATTTTTACATTTCCTTCTTTCGAAAAAAAATATTTTTTTATCCACTTCGCACGGATTTCTCCTATTACACAACGGGGGTCTGCTTCTAGCGTTAGCTTATTCGTTAGGAAGAATATCAGCCAGGATTCTTCTCATACTGTTAGACGGTACCAATAATATATCAACCGTGTCATTCAGTTGGTTCAGTATCTATACCACGCGTGACTGAGTGTTTAGCCATGATATTTGTCCTGTAAGTTGGTACGTAGAACAGAGGGTGATGTTTAATGAACAGAGGGTGATTTATTAGGTACATATAAACTTAGTGCTTCTTAAATCGCGGGACAGTCAAAGCAACCTTGGAAAACTTTAAATAGGGATATCTCAATGGATTCTTGCCTTCTTGTTTCGAGGCTTCTATAGTTACACACCGTGAGAAGTTCGACATGGTGAGCATATTTTGGATAATCGCCCTTTGTTCTGTACCATAGATATCTGAGGATTTTTTTGTATTTGTTCAATATCGTTTTTAAGTTTGAGCATATCATTATTTAGATCTATCCGTACAATCCTGTTTGTCCTCAACCGCATCTTCCACTCCCTTTTCTTAATATTGTTTATTAATAAATTTGGTATTTATTCCCATGCTATATCAGAATATTTTTCTAGATCATTTTTATCCTATCAGACATTAAATTTATCCCTAATTCCTTCGTTAAATATTTTGTTATTTATTATCAATCTATGTATTCTTCTCAATGTACGCATTTTTATCATACCAGACATTAAATTTATCCCTAATTCCTTCGTTAAATATTTTGTTATTTATTATCAATCTATGTATTCTCAATGTACGCATTTTTATCATACCAGACATTAAATTTATCCCTTATTCCTTCGTTAAATATTTTGTAATTTATTATCAATCTATGTTTTCTTCTCAGTGTGAGCATTTCTGTAGCACTTTTTTGGCTCATTTTACCATTTTCACTTCAATATATCAATAGATTTATGTTTGATATCCTTAAATATCTTAAATATGACACTATTTTTATTCTTATTAAGACACTGATTAAATTCAAATTACTTCCGTCTTCTTCCTTAATTCTATTTCATATTGTTGGTGGCATAGTCATTGAATAAGCTACTTTCCGTGACGATCTTCCGCCAAAACTATGGCCACCCACGTAATATCAATTTACGTCAGTAGCTTCTTTATCAGGTCGACCCATCTCTCCCTTAGTCTTACTTCGGCAATGTTAGTTTAGAATATATTATAATTGATCATATGACAATCAACGTACATGACCTACAACGTACATTCACAAAATTTAATAAAAATATATGTTTTTTTTTTCCAAAATGTTCCTACGTTGTCTTTGTAGTACTCCATATAAGAATGTATATTAATAAACGTTTTTTTTTACCTGGCGAGTTTATTGCCATGTGGCAATCTCTTCCATACAACCAGAAAGAGGTTTTTATAGGCCCTAAGTGTTAACCAGACTGGAATCCCATTTAAAAAAATCTGGGTTTCAGCGGGGATCGAACCCACAACCTCCGGATCGGCAGACAAGTGTCTTACTACCAGACCACGGAGGTCATCTTTTGTTATTCTACGAATAATATCAATCTCCACGGCATGTATTTTAATCTCCTATCTCGAAACTCTCTTCAGGTGAAAAAAAACATCGGTTTATATTTATTATGAACCGACTGGAAGCATTTGAAATGTGGATGCACAAGAGAATGATACGGATACCCTGGACGGATATGGTCAGCAACACAAGGGTTCTTCAAAGAGCCAAAGTTGATAGAGAGTTGCTGACTAATATTAAAATCCGAAGTGTCCTACTTGGGTCATCTACTTAGAGGAGCAAAGTACAAATTACTGCACCTGATCATCCAAGGCAAAATATAAGGTCGAAGAAGTGTTGGCAGGAGGTCAATCTCCTGGCTCCGCAATACACGTAATTGGACTAGCATAAGGGGCGATGGAGATCTTTTTCGGGCTGCCGGGGACAAAGATGCCTACTCTCAGATGATATTCAACGTTGGGGGGACCTGATGTGACACTTGGAAGAAGAAGATATTGAGAGCAATGCTATGATCAAACTTATGTTATATTTCATCGGAAAATGTGTGATTTATAGACTCAAATTCAAAATTATTTTGTACTACTTTAATAAAAAAAACTTATTAAATGCAAAAAAATCCTCGCTATTTTTTTCCATTTTAGTTTATAAACTACACACACACACAAACCGATGAAACGTTACACCAGTTGGAGCATAGTTCGTCTAACAAACCAGAATCATTACATTACACCTTTAGAATTTCAAGATTGGAGGTGAAAACAGTAGTTGAACCTAAGCATAGTTCTTCTAACAAAACAGAATCATTACATTACACCTTGAGAGTTTCAAGACTGGAGGTGGAAACATGTGTCGAGGGATTAATTTAATCAGTGGAATAAAAAAAGTAGTTTCGTTTTAATATAAATGTATTTATTAAAAATGTTCTAAAGAAAATACTTTATACTAAACGAGATTAACCAGACTTACAAAACATTCAGAAAACCCTTAATTTCAGAGTAAGTAAGTAGAACCGCACCCTTCCTGTTGAAATTGAATTCAAAAGAAAATTCTGAAGGACTCATTCAAAGGACATTCAGAAACAAGGATCATTCGGAAATACAGGCGTACTGTAGAAGCTGTTAATTTTTTGTGTCATATCGAGAACAAAGGAATCGTTAAATTCCTTTTCCGTTTTCTGCATTTTTAGTTTCTATTTGAATCCTAACGCTTTTGATGGTGACTTCATGGTAAAATATGAAAAATATAAAAAAAAATACTTAGGAAAGTTGTTAAGCAGAAATTTCCAAATTTTTATAAAATATTTTTGTATTTTAATATATTTTTAGTGTAATAACATTTTGACAGATTGGGTGTAATAGCAATTTTTTTATTTACTCTTTTATTTATTTTACTATTGACCAGAAATATACATAATTTACGAAAAAACAGCAGGTTATTTAATTTGGACACAATTTTAATAGATCTGGGTTTGTTCCCTTTCATTTATCGTGTTCCCAGTAAACTCTCTATCCCAACTCTCTATCAAACTAGGATTTTGCCTGTATCTCACTGAGGTGTGAAATGTACAAACAATGAGGAAAATATAAAACATTGTATGTATAAAAAGAAAAAGAAGAAAGTTATATTTTACATTTAAAAATATTATCAATAATTATAATTAGCAAGAGGCTGTAGGCCGACGCACCCGGCAGGGGTCTGTCGTCTCTGTAATTCGGGAGAGGCGATGGTCCTGCCTGGAACATGTTCTGAGAATGCCCGATGATAGATGGCTGAGGAGAGCACTGTTTATCTGTCCATTGGGGTCCCGACGGCCTGAAAGACCCTCTCTTACGGTGTACCGTTCCTATGACAAGGTAGTCAGAGCGTTAGGAATGTCGTGGAGGGAGATTACCAACACCGCCCACAACCGCTCTGAATGGAGAAGACTGGTGGCCTCCCTATGCTCCATTGTGGAGCTTTAAAAGAAGGGTGAATAATGAATAATAGATGTTGTAAGATGGGACAAAAGTAAAACAACGTCATTAAAAAGAGATAGCATGACTTTTTAATGTCGCTACTTGAAGCACGTCTAAAAAGGTACGAATATTAGTGCATTTGTTGATTCAACAGCCTTAAATCACGATTTTAAAGAACGGCGTAAAAAAGAAAGAGAGATGAATTGGAAATGCTATAGTTCGGAAATTATAGAATGAGTCCTGTGACAGCTCACAATTTTGCCCCAATACAACCTTATGTAAAATATTTACCTAAATACTTTGCTATTTATTAGAATTGAAGCTTACATTAAAGTTGATAAAATAATTAAAATTACTGAACATCCATACAAGGTTGTATTGGGGCCAATTTGTGAGCTGTCACAGGACTCATCCTAGAATTTCCAAACTATAGTGGATTATTTCCATTTGATCGTAGTGCCAAGTAATTTTAAAGGCTTATTGGACCGAATCTTATAAAAATTACGTCAAAGATTGTAATTAAGACATCAAGAACCAACTGGACAGTGTAGAATAAATATTGCAATATAATTCAATCAATCAATATATATTAGGTAGGTCAACTTCTTGTCCATCTACATTCTACTAAATTGAACAGCACTTATTTCAAGAGCTCATCAAGATCTTTCACGACATACGTCTGTCAGCATGATCAACTAACTTTCAATACATATTGAAAGTTAGTTGATTATGCTGACAGACGTCTCTATCTCGTGGAAGAGATAGAGACGTCTGTCAGCATGATCAACTAGATAACATTTATTTCGTTTTATAAAGTTTGTAAAGTAATTTAACGGATCACAACCTTAGTTATGGTGAAAGTATTTATTTTTAAAGATGAAGAGTAATCCAGTTACGATTTTGTCAAAATTTCTTCGGAATACGTAATACTTCGCCTATAAAGGTGTGGTATCAAATGGTTTTGATTGTTCTCGTAGGTAGACGCATTAGACTTTAATTGACGAGTGATGTTGAATCCAAGTTTTATTAAACTAGTAACATTTTTTCTATAAATTTAAACCCTTTATCAACGGACTTCTAATCTGTTGGTAAATTCTGAAATTTCCTGCTTATTTCAAAATCGCGAATAGAGGTATCGTAATGAGCGTCTAAATCCTTAAAATATATTTAGATCTAAAAGCATGTTGGTTAAAATTTACACATCATAAATATATTTCGAAAGCATCACAAATACTACAAGAAGCCAACATAATAACGAAGGTATAAAACACTCCGGAATTTGTATATTTTAAGCCTCGAGGGTTTCCCAAAACCGTAATTAACAAACATATTCTAAGACTACGGACCATCTGCGTGCTTCCGCTTGACTTTACATCGGGACTTGTAAGGAAATCACTTTGAAACGTGGCCCTGTCTTATGGTGGGAGATTATGCTTTCTTAATGTGCGGTGCAACTCTGAAATGCGACAAGCAAAGGGGGTTTATATATCGGTATTAGCCCCTTTATTATATTGTAAGTTAATCATTCGTTTGTATATTCAACACATCCAAACTGCCATTGAGGACATATTTAAGAGCTTAACCGGAAGACAACAATCTCTTCGACCCTATTGATCGAACATTTTATCTTCAGAATCACTAAAGTAATTAAATAAATGCGATATATGGGTAAACAATTTTAGCGTATGTCCTAGTAGGACGTGCTGATAATGATGTTGTTGACATCGCTGTATTCGCTTTAGTCGAATTCTGTGTTCCTTTTCGTTCGGGGTCATCAATTTAGCGGGATGCTTTACTGATACTACGTGATGATTTTGATTTGTTTTGTATTTAAAATAAAATACGTCGATTCAGGAATGCGAAAAAGTGAGAGTGAATAATCGATAAATAGTAAACAGCGATGAATGGTCAAGTGAATAATAATAAGTGCCCTTTATTTGTCGATAAGTAGGTATATATACAATTTCAGAACGGGGCGCGTGAATGCGTCCGCAGTATATCTTGATCTCACTCCTGTGCGTTCCGAGGTGGTCGCAGACGTTGCCAATGATATAGTGGGTAGAGTATTTATTGCCGAAACGGCGAGACAACGCGATGCGTTCTCTTTCTACCGTGGAATGCGACGTAAATATTATTTGCGTGTAAACAGTATTGACGTTCTGGTATGTGATCTTTGTACATATGCAAAGGTTGATTCATCGGTCGTTGACCGTGCATGTTGACAATATTTACGACGACGACGGTATTACCTACACAATGAAAGATTGGAGCAAATTGAGGAATTCTGCTATTTGGGTAATGCTTTTTTCAGATGATGGAAGAGTTACGAGATATATCGAACATCGTGTGATGAAAGGAAACAAAATCAATAAGGCACTAAAACACATATATACAAACCACACAGCATCAAAACGTGCTAAGATGATATATCGCCCTCAACAATATTCTAGTACCGACTTTGATGTAACGGAGCGAAACGTGGAAAAATATTGAAAAAGGCAAATCAACCACAGAAAATACGTGAGAAGAACACCCTTGAGAAGAGCTTGCTATTTAAACAGCGCTTTATAAATTTCCCTGTTTTACTATTATTATTTGAAACTATTGAATGATAGTGGATATATTTTCGACACCACACAGCAGTATTAACAATTCCGCTTGGTGTTATATGAATAATAAGTTATAAGATACAGGGAAAAATAATATGAACATTAATATATTATTTATAGTTCAGGCATTAACACTGTGAAGGCTTAAAGACATTGTAATGTATTTTATCAAACACTGTTTATGCCACTTTTTGTAAAGGTATAACCCTACCGGTTTCAAGGCTTTCACCTCATCATCAGGGGTGCACAAACAAGACTGAATTCCGTTCAACTGGTACCAAAATACACGCTTCTAACGGTAAACATTCGAGTTGGGGACTGGAGGTTACCTCGGAGAGATTCTTGGGATATATGTGTTTGCCAGATGTTCACCTCGATGCACTGACTTAGAAATGTCTAGGGACTCTAATCTGTCCATATTTTTTTCGTTACTACTGATATGTAAGAATTTGACATCATCGATAGAAAATGTATGGTTTTCACGGTGACAATGATTAGCCATTTCAGAATAAATTAGAAGATTTGTTAAGGCGGATGTGAAATATGAACAATATGAAAAAAATATAAATAACGACGTGATGTTGAATTATATATTTAAATGAATGCATTATACTCGTACGTTCAATAAACATCTAACACTACAAAAAGGATGTTGCTAAAAGCTGATGGAAAGCATTCTTGTTTCTAACTCGCATCTTCTTTCGTTGGGCGATTGTATAAAAGTATGGTTAAAATGGAAAAAAAAACAATAATAAATCCACAAACATTATGGCTATAACAATTAAGAAAAAAACTTTCCTAACAGTATTTGATAATGGACTTAATGCGATCGTGTGGCTTGCCCAAGTACGGATTCCGTGTTTCTGGTTCAATATTCTTTACTTTTAACGTTGTTCTTCCGTGTCTTAAGGTCTTCATTTCCTAGACCAGTCAACTTCCATTTACCATTCGACGTGCACCCTTCTGGTGCTTCAGATGCGAAGAGTTTTCCGTTCTTTCCCATCACCCCTTCTCTTTCTTCTCATTGTTACTTCTTTTATTGGAGCTTTTATTCTTATTTCTTAATATCATTGCTGAAAACGTTTTATTTTGAAATGTCTTTTAAAATTTATGCTTATGTATATAGCTCACTTTATTCATTACTGTCGCTTGAAAAGTGTAACACTAAATGATATTAAGCAGCTACAAAGTGGGAGTAAAACAATTAATTCATATAAAAAAAGTGCTTTTATATTGTATATGTCCTCTTAATGTCCTCAGTGAGATACAGGCCAAAGCTTAGTTTACTGGAGACACGACAAATGAAAGACAACTTAAAATTGTATGCCCAAATTAAATTACCTGTTGTTTTTTTGCTAATTATGTATATTTCTTAGCTTGTGTAAAATAAATAAAATGAAAAATATAAAAGGAGTCTTGGCTGTTAAGAAATCAACTTGCTGAACTATGCCACCGCCAGTGTCATCGAATCTAGAATATTGTTATCTAGGTGATCCATTTAAGGGATGATCTTAGATAACGAACATAACGATGGGTGTAAAAATAATTAAGAAAATAAGGAAAAGGATAGAAGTCGAAACATTTGGAATGTGACTAGTGTACATATGGTCTCTAGATATAAATCAATCCAACAAACTTACCCTTTGAAACCATGGTTTAATATAATAAGAATTAGCAAGATGGAAAGTTCTGCCATGTGCCGTTTGCGGATGGGCCACTGCGTGGAGGCTAGTCACCTTTACAGAATGGGTTTTGTGGAGAATCCCGGCTGCGAGTGTGGTCTGGATGATGAAATTGTAGACCATGTATTTTTCGGTTCCTTTGAGAGACAGATTTAATTTACTAAAGGCCGTATCATTGCCGCGTCCAATGAATGTTGCGTTTCTTCTTTCTTCGTGAAAATTTTTCACATATAGATAGACTGTTACATTTTTTATGTTTAATCAGCTGAAACTTTGAATGGTCAAGAATTGCTATTTAAAAAAATACTTTTGTTATATTGACTCATATAATTGCATAATGACTTGAATTTGATGGCACAAATCATCCTAGTTTGGGTGGGTTGCCATTAAAAAAGTCGTAACCTTTCATAAATTGTAAAAATCTAATCAAGATTCATAAAATCCTACCATTTGTTAAAAATATAATATTTAAAATGATTTAACATGAATTATTTAGAAAAAAATATCTATTAGTACAAGTTTCGGCTACTCCAGAGGTGGCCAAGCCGTGGCGCATTGGATGATTACAAGTGGCGCATTGCATCCTTGCGCCTATTTATTCTTTTAAAATAGGCGTCATAACTGAATCCATCTTCATATTTTCAACACCAAAGTGATCTCTTCAACTTAACGGTGTCTGACACTTAGAATGGAACTTGTGAGCTGTCACTTTAGGCGGGTTTACAAACGTACGAATATTTCTATCGGTGTTGCCATTGCGCGTTCCCGCTCAAACACGTGGTGCGCGGTGTTTGCGAACGTTTTATTGTATTATTGTAAATTGGTGCTCCAATAAACGTGTGTCTTTTGAAATGGCGTAAAATAATTAATTGAATTGCGTGATTGAGTTATTCCTTTTCCTCCCCTAAGCGAAGCAGATCCTACCCCTATCCCTATTTTACAACCCCAAACGTGAACGTAAGAAGCTAAAAAATGTGCTTGAGTTGTATGACGCATCTGAACTCGTCTGTGAAAAATTGGCGCATGGTATGCAAAACATTGGCCACCCCTGGGCTACTCAACAATTCTAGATCAGCATGACGATTTATAAAGGTTCGTAAAGTGAACAATGTATATGGTGACAGGATACTGCGAGGCGTAGTTTCTAAAACCTTTAATGGATTGAATAGTGAAATGAGATACTCTCAGTCGCGAGAGAATAAGTGTTTACTTAAAAGGAAAATAAAGAAAATTTCTATTCAACCATGTTTGAGTATCCATGCTTTTAAATATTAAGGTTGATTTTGGACAGTTATTTAATTTATAACTAGTGTTTATAATATATGAAAAAAAAGGTATTCTATTTCAAGTATGTGTAGCAAAAACAATTGCCGAAAAACTGTGAAGCAGTTTGGCAAATTTTTAATAACACATGGTATCGAAGCGAGGGCGTTCACTGTCAAGACCAAAAGTATGCTAACATAAGAACAAAATAAATGAGAACTTTACGTGCTATTGCTGGAAAAACTTTGCGTGATCGTGTAAGGAACACCACAATCCGAGAAGTCTGTGAGGTCCAAGATGCGGTCAGATGAGGACGACAGCGTCGACGATACTGGTACCAACATGTACAGAGAATGAATTCCACAAGAATCCCATATATAGCTCTGCATGGGATACCGGATGGACGGCGTCCACCAAGGAGCTCCCCGAAATGATGGAGAGATAGCTAGAGCTCAGCATCACAAGAGGGTAATCTTGTAATAACAGACTCTTGAGTGTACAGAAAGTTGAAGAAGAAATTTGACATTTTTTTAATAACTAGATGAAAAGACCATTCAAGAATGTGCGAAAACAATAAATAAATACTTGTTTATTGTAACACTTAATTATAATACATTCTCTTCAATCACGCCATGTCCATTACAGGGAAATCAGAGAGGACCAAGCGCCACACGTTCCAGTACTTTCAGACAACCATCCCCTCTACTGCATCCATACTTCATTTTATACAACTACTTATATTCTTCATACTTTTTCCCTCACACCTCTTCTATAGTTAAGTAACATGCTCCTTCCATGTGACTCTCAGACATTATCTTTTCTTTATTGCTCTTCGTTGAGCCATATCCATTTTCTTGGTCATCCTATCCTTGCTAATCTCTCTCATATTATCACCGAATGTTACTCACAAGGAAATTTTAGGGTTTTTTGAATTTTATCTCTTTATAACATCAAAGAATTGTGTAATCATACACTAATTGATTACTTTATTTTTCAGTACGCGTGTACTCAAAATGTGCAAATAATAATTAATAAATTTTGATTTATTTTGTAAAAAAAATACTAAATAAATGTTTTGTTCAAAAAGTAAAAGACCAAATTTAATGTGACAAGTATCTTCCTTCCAATTGCTGACTTGTTTTACTATGATAGCATGTGTTTCAAAATTGGAATACTTACGTTTCGCAATAGCTTCTGCATATGTTTTGTTTCTTTTTCACTTTACGGTTACTTAATGTTTTGTTTAATTTTCGGCTTTATGGCATTAAGCCAATTAAATAATTAAATACACCTTGTGGTCAATATAATGATAATAAACCATTTTAAATTATAATTTTTGTTGGTTGGAAGAGATTACCACATGGAGATAAGGCTCTTCGATTGTACGGTGTAAAACAATCGTATTATGTTTTACATTATACAACTCGTATATTTACATTTTTTGATAACAAAAAAAAAAGACTTTAATTTATTTGATTATTTATCTGTTTTACGCATTAGTTACTTAATCCTATTACCGCTAAAAAAGAATGGACAATGGCCGTAAAAATAATAATAAAAAAAAACGTCCAAAAATGCGAGTGAGAGAAATTATTAACGAAAAATTAACCGTTAATTGGTACGAAGGATATAAAATAAAATAATCCTGGCGAGGTCCGGCTTTGTGAGCTGGACCGTAAATTCGTTGAATGTGGGAGCACGGGCTTTCGCTTCAAAGCTTACTGAAACCTCCCCTTCGACACACACATAGCCTCTGGGGTAGTTTCAGTACGCCTGAAGGGTGATTATTTTATTATTACATATGCTGTTTCACGTGTTTTGACTATTTGTGTTTCATTTCATTTCAATACCATTCTGAATCAATTTGTACGTGTTTTAATTGAATTTTGTGTGTACGGAAGTATATGTTTGATAAAAGTTAAGGAATACCTAATTAATAATACGTTTGTCTTCCAACGTTCTGTTTGAGTTATGTTTTTACTGAAACCCTCTTTAAAATATTTCTGGTTTGTCGGAAGAGATTGCCACATGGAAATAAACCCACGAAGTCGTACTGTTCCCAACGACAGCGTAATATAAAACATGTCAGAAAACATTTAATTCGATTTCAATGTCGCGCAAGTCCCTATTGGGATAAGTAGACAGAATAGATATTTATTTATTTAATTTATGACACCACAGTGTCTTTTATATACAAATGAACATATGACAAGTTATGAAAGTACTTAAAATTATTGACAAAAAAACCAAAACTTTGTCTTAAGCTAACATTGAGATACAAAAAGCAGTAGTAATAATACGTTACAAAGTCATTGTTTCAAATTATTTAATATGTACTCGTATATATAAGTTCAATATATGTATGTACATCACAAAGTATTACCAAATTTTACCAAGTAGACTTACGTAATTGTGGAAGACTTGTTTTATAGCGGTAAAGAACTTAGATTTAGTTTTAATGGAACAACGCTAACATGGAACAAGAATAATTGGATTTTTCGAGAATTTTATGGATAGATCTTGAGATATAGAAAACAAATGGGCTCACTAGTAGAACGAGATGCAAGTAACTTTACAGAATCTAAACATTCCACATGTTGATGTAGGGTAGTCAGATATGTTTCCATCTCACTGTTACGTGATTGATACACATTTTTAGCCTCTGCCACGTTAATACATACTCCTTATCATGCTCTTTTATTTATCAACACTATCACGCCGCTTTTAGAAAATTGATAGATTCAATAGATTCATGTTACACAGATCGTTTTTTAAATGTTCGTATATATTCAACGTGAAGAGGTAATTTAATTTAATTTATTTGATTCATTTTCGTTAAAAACGGAAATAAACCATTTAGCGCTGTTTACTAAATTTATAACTTCAATGACATTTTTCCAATATGTCAGATAACTTTTGACGCATGTTAAATAATATATTTTGATGAAAAATTAATCAACTGGAAAATCTAGGATAGTAAGTTAGCAATAATAGCGTGGTTGTTATTGCGACAGGAGTTTGAGTACTTGTGCCTGGAAGAGGAACGACTTGTGGAAGAGGTTTGTGTGAGCTCTTGAGTGTGGTGTTTTTTGTTGTTTTATATTTTTGTATAAATGTATTTTTTTTGCTTTATGATTATGTGCGGTATATTGTGGGATGAATGTTTTGGTCTGTCTGGAGTGATGAAGTGTGAGGAGTTTGATTTCTCGTGGTGTATACATATGTAATTGAGTGTCTCTGTTTGTCAGGTTGATGAAAATGTGCAAAGGGTTTTTACATAGTCCAAAATCGGATAGAAGTATCGATTTATTTTTTCATGCTTTAAGTCCTCAGTGATATACAGGCAAAAGTTTAGTTTACTGGGACACGACAAATGAAAGGCATTAAACCCAGATCCATTAAAATTGTGTGTCCGAATTAAATTACCTGTTGTTTTTTCGCAAATTATGTATATTTCTTGTCATGTGTAAAATAAATAAAAAATAAATAAAAAAAATCCCTACGGTAAATTACTAGGCAAACTTGGATGATAGGTTAGTTTAACCCTTCGAGGAAGTTTGATGATAGGTTAGTTTCACCCTTCGGAGAAGTTTGCCGATAGGTTAGTTTCACCCTTCGGAGAAGTTTGATGATAGGCTAGTTTCCCCCTTCGGAGAAGTTTGATGATAGGTTAGTTTCACCCTTCGGAGAAGTTTAATGATAGGTTAGTTTCACCCTTCGGAGAAGTTTGATGATAGGCTAGTTTCACCCTTCGGAGAAGTTTGATGATAGGTTAGTTTCACCCTTCGGAGAAGTTTGATGATAGGTTAGTTTCACCCTTCGGAGAAGTTTGATGATAGGCTAGTTTCACCCTTCGGAGAAGTTTGATGATAGGTTAGTTTCACCCTTCGGAGAAGTTTGCTGTCTAAACAGTGCAAAATTAAGTTTACTTTTATTATTGGTATTGTTATTAACAAGATAATTATTAAATAACTAAAAACAACTATATTGCTCGCTCAATATGACCAAACCATCAAAAGAATGTTTTTTTATTCTGCTTATAAAATCCGTCTCCAACAAATAAAATAGTTATCGTTTTTCAAACTATTCCTTACTAAATCAAACATTGTAATACTATATAAGCAAAATATACATTTTCTCAGTTTACATGACTCCCTTTCAATGCCCAGACTTCGTTTCAATACATCAAGGTTGGCACTAGGTTACTGATTTGCATAATCATTTTTGAAGGTTTTGCGATTGTTTTATAAATTTTGAGTATTAATTAATCTTTTTATTTATTTTTTATGTTACTTTTTCATATGGCATCCTTCAACCTATTCAAATAACATTAGTTTGGTACCCAAATAGGCACGGCACTTGTGTTTTGTCATTGCACGTATTTAAAATTCTACCGCATTTGAAGAGATAAGGATAGTCACCAGTTATCCGGTGCTTCCAAGTATTATAACCATTTTTTTTTATATACCATTGGAAATAGAACTTGAAATTCCCGGGTGAAAGTTAAGCGTCTTACCAACTAGGTCTAGGAAGTTGACAATTATTATTTAGTTAATTCATCTCACAATATTTTTTTGGGCATACTCTTATATAAAATATAACATTCCATTCAGTAAAAGTATTGTAACCCACGAACTGAAAATGGAAATGTTCGTGTTTTTGAAAACTCGAAACCTTGATAACTTTTCACGATATAACAACTTTTTACACAGTAAAGCACTTAATGTAATGTTGCCGTTTTCAAAAGATGTTTTTTTTTCTTTCTAAAAACAAAAATGGTGTGGAAAATGAACGATTATGAGAATAACGCGTCTTTTGTTGGAATAAAAAGTTATATTTATTAATATTTCGTAAGAAAATAAACGTTCCATTCCATTCATCTCTTATCTAAAGAATGAATAGGAAAATCTAATTACATTAAAAATGTAGTTTTATTCTTTTAGTTGCCTTAGTTGTATATTATGATAAATATAATTCTTTGGCTTAACTATAAGAACACGTAACTCCATATGAGTAACTATAAGAACACGTAACTCCATATGAGTAACTTTACAGGAGAGAGAAAAAACGTCACAGTTCGTCCTATGTAAACTTAAACATTGTTTTTTTTTTAAATTATCTGATTGATAAAAAAAAAGCAATGTCTTTCTTTATCAATCAGATATATTTAAAAAACAATGTTTTAGTTTACATAGGACAAATTGTGACATTTTTTCTCTCTCCTGTAAAGTTACTCATATGGAGGTACGTGTTCTTATAGTTAGGCCAACGATATATACTCGTAATATAACCCGAGTAAAATTCTTAAGGATTAGGCGATACAATTTTTGTTTGCCTTTTGAAATCCTGAGATAATTTTCAGTTGCTCATGACTTCATTGAGCATACCATCATAATGTCTATCAAGGTAAACAGAAAAAAAAGAGCGCTAGACTTTCCTATCGCAACACGCATCTTTCACGTCTTCTACATTCTTTTTAACGCCTATATACAGAGCGCGATTGACGACTTGAGAGAGAGAATGAGTCACAGAGAAGGTGTAAAGATACACGGGCAAAAGGTGGATATGATAAGGTTCGCTGACGATATTGCTATGGTTGCTGAAAGTGAAGAGGAATTACAAGAGGCCTTAACAACTATGGAAAGCATTCTTCAAAATAACTACAGTATGAAGATAAATAAAGACAAAACAAAGCTGCTGACTGTAGGCCGAGCGCAACACCAGATGAGAATAGTGATGTCGGGTAAACCACTAAAGAACACCGAGGAGTTTGTCTACCTCGGGAGCAAAATAACATGGGACGGTCGGTCCAAGAGCGAGGTCGACAGCCGTATACATCAGGCTAGACTTGCATTTAATAAAAGGTCGAAAATAATAGAATCAAATAATATAGACCTAAAACTGAGAATACTCCTCATCAAGACCTATGTATGGAGTATCTTGATGTACGGCTGCGAGACATGGTGCCTATCCGAAAGAGATAGACGAAGACTAGAGGCTTTTGAGATGTGGTCCTATAGAAGAGTATTAGGAATTTCCTGGAGAGACCGCATCACAAATGAAGAGGTTCTCCAACGAATCGAAGGAGGAAGGCACCTGCTCAGGATCCTGTTCGAAAGGCGTGCAGGATGGATCGGTCATATAATACGACAAGAGGGCCTCTTGCATGCCATAATGGAAGGTATGACCGAGGGGACAAACTCTAGGGGACGCCCACGCCGAGAGTACCTGGAGGACCTGTTGGTGGACGTGCGCTGCTCAACAATTACAGATTTAAAAAGAGCCGCACAGGACAGGGGGGAATGGAGGAGAAGAGTTGAAATTGCTGCAAACCAGTCTTAGGACTGCAACCACGGAGAGAGAGACATCCATACAATTCCTATGATTTCTCGGACTTTCTAAGTTTTCTTCTTTCAAAATATCATAAATTTGATCCAACCATGCTTTACTTGCTTTTCCTTTACCAGGTCTTCTACACACATTAGCACTGTATATTTGTTTTGTCAGACTTTCTTTATGTTAATGTTAACGTCAAAAAAAAACTGTGTATGTACAGACATAGCTTACTTAAAAAATAAATTAAAGACTCGACTTATAAATAACAATGTTTATCTCAAAATAAAATAAAAACTGGGTGCTAGAAACAATGGGCATAGCATATTTAAGAATAAATTAATGACACCACTTATAAAAAAACAATGTTTACCTCAAAATTAAAATAAAAACTGGGTGCTAGAAACAATGTATGTACGGATTTAGCATACTTAAGAATAAATTAAAGACACCACTTATAAATAACGATGTTTACCTCAAAACAAAGAAAAATCGGGTGGCTAGAAACAAAGGATATACGGACATAGCATACTTAAGAATAAATTAAAGACACCACTTATAAATAACAATGTTTACCTCAAAATAAAATTTAAACTGGGTGCTAGAAACAATGGACATAGCATATTTAAGAATAAATTAATGACACCACTTATAAAAAAACAATGTTTACCTCAAAATAAAAGTAAAAACTGGGTGCTAGAAACAATGTATGTACGGATTTAGCATACTTAAGAATAAATTAAAGACACCACTTATAAATAACGATGGTTACATCAAAATAAAGAAAAATCGGGTGGCTAGAAACAAAGGATATACGAACATAGCATACTTAAGAATAAATTAAAGACACCACTTATAAATAACAATGTTTATCTCAAAATAAAATAAAACTGGTAGCTAGAAACAATGGATATACGGACATAGCATACTTTAGAATAAATAATGGACATGATTTATAAATAACAATATTTACCTCAAAATATTATAAATAAAAATGGCGGAGATAATTGGGGAATAAATCTACATATTCATGGAATAACCCCAATTGTATTATACTTACTTCCTGAAACTATAGAACCTGCATATTGCACCACCAATATAAAGGTTAAAAGATTTTTAACGCCAAATACAAGAGAGATCAACTTCATTAGGAGTGAAGTATATGAAAAATAATATGCTTGTGAAAGTACACATATTGGAATGGCATAAAGAAACATAGGTACTAGAAACGTATGTCTATCTTATGGCAACTATCCAGAATTTGCAAACTGTATTACAGCGACAAATTAGAGACAAATTTCAAAGTAGTAAAGTTTAAATTTTATACATACTTTACGAAAATTATATTTAACAATGAATTTATAAAAATAAAAAAAAAGCATTGAATAATCAAACAATACAAAAATGTTCATCCCTTATAAACATTTTTTCTTAAGGTCAATGGAATACACATACTTCCGATGTAACATGACACCAGTCTCACCAAAGCATACCTTTTGTAACTAACCGGAATCATTTCCCCTAAAGAAAACCTCGGAAGAGGAGATAGAAACACATGTATTAGGGATAAATGACATAGTGGAATAACAAAATCATTTGTACAATAGCTTAATATTAAAAAAAAACAGTTATTCTTTTTTGAAACATTGAATAAACTTCAACAATCATTTATAGGTGGAATACATCAATATTATTCTATAAATAGTTTAATTCAAACTTCATTTTGATTGAAGTAAAATTTTCAAGGACCCAAATATTTCAGGGGTCTGTTATAATGAAAGTCTAGCAAAAGTGTTTATTGTGATTACAATGGGACTCCTGCCCTTTGTAATATCAGAATGTAAAAGTGATGGAAATTTTGAATGGAAATCTTTACCGCGTACAAACGCACAAATACTTTGACTAGCCAAAACTTGAAATGTTACAAAAATACGTATTTAAATTATTCCACGGATTCAAATGTAAACTAATGAAAAACATTGTCAGATGTTTTAAAATGATCCGAGTTCTTCCGAAACTTTTCTTCCACAGTTTTTTTTAAATATGGTGAAAATTCTCAGATATATTTCAATAATTTAAAAAGTCATACGGAGAGAGGGAAACATTTTAAATATCTCGGAAGTATCCTAGTGGAAGGCCTCGACCCAGAAACCGAAGTCGAGTGCAAAATTTAATCATCTCGTGCGGCTTTAATAAAATGAGAAGCGTATTCTGCGATGATAATCTAAACTTAAAACTTCGACAACGGTTAGTCAAATGCTACGTTTGGTCAGTGTTATTACATAGAGTTGAATCATGAACCCTAAAAGTTGGTGGTATGAAACGACTGGAAGCATACAAAAGGTGGATGCTGGACGGGTATGGTCAGCAACACAAGGGTTCTTCAAAGAGCCAAAGTTGATAGAAAGTTGCTGACTAATATTAAAATCCGAAAGGTGTCCTATTTGGGTTATGTACTTAGAGGAGCAAAGTACAAAATACTGCACCTGATCATGCAAGGCAATAAAGAGGGTGGAAGAGGTGTTGGCAGGAGGCAAATCTCCTGGCTCCGCAATATACGTGATTGGACTCGTATAAGGAGCGTTGAGCATCTTTTTCGGACTGCCGGGGACAAAAATGTTTACTCTCAGGTGATATTCAACGTTGGGGGGACCTAACATGACACTAGGAAGAAGAAGATACAGAAAAAACACACCCAGAGATATTCTATGCTGAACAGTGTGAGAGATTTTCAAAATTTCAATTCTTACCTCAACAGCTTTCAAATCTCTTATTTTCATATTTCTTGGCATACAATGACATCCGTTACCTAGTTAACAAGACGGTTACTTTCTTTTAGATTTTTAAACTAGGTTTAAGTCTGTTGTCATTTGAGGCATATTTATCACCTTTCTAGTTGATTGAAGAGGTAATTTCATAGCAATAAACCCTCCAGGTTGTACTGCTTACCAAAAATATAATGTACAAGTAAAAAGGGCGTTACTTTAAAAAACTCTCATATTGCGCTGCTTTAAATCCTTAAGCAACCGTCTGTCTAAATAGGCACCTAAACGATTAAAAAAAAATGGCCGTAAGTCAGAAGTTTTCCAAAATGCGTACATTATTTATAAAGAAAAGCTGGATCGAGAATACAAAATAGTTTCCATACCTTTTTTGGTGAATATTCAATAAAATATCGTGCGTTGCGATAAATAAAAAATACTGACCATATCATAGATATGCCTCTCCCGTGGTTGTCCAATTACTGCCACTGTCACAATATTTATAACCCATCCGCCTGTTTTGTGGCAAAAGTGTTGAATATAATTTAAATGACTTTCATTTGTAAAATATGTCATTAATCAAAACAGGTTAACATGTCTTAGATGAGTTGGTTAGTTGAAAGATATTATTGAATAGTAATAAATTTGCTGGATGAACTATGTATAATGTTAAAGAAAAAAAATTATATATACGAGTATATAAAAAAATTAAACAAACATTTTTAATAAAACTAAATACTTTCAGTTTCTCCAATAGATAAGTTTTCAAACTTTGAAATTCACCTTTGTTATAATATTTTTCAATAAATCAAGTTCTTTTTAAAATATTTTTTTCATCCTACTTTGTTTTTATCAAGCTCGGTTTATTAAACTTTTGGTAACGATATAACCCTACCGGTTTCAAGGCTTTCACCTCATCATCAGAGAGCACAAACAAGACTTGTTTGTGCTCCTCTGATGATGAAAACCCGTGAAACCGGTAGGGTTATCATATACCGTTCAAGGGTGTGAGCTGAAAAAACAACTGGTGTCCCCGTGGCTGGGCTCGCCCTATATTGGTGGGGTGTATCTTGGCCGGGGGGATGTTATTAGATGAGCCCAGACCTTTTGATAGCTTCTGTTTTTTAATGTATTCTTTTTTAATGTGTTCTTGAAATGTGTCTAAATTTATTATGTACATACTATGTTGCTATGAATAAACCTGTATTTATTTGTTTATTTATAAAAAGTGGAATAAACAGTGTTTAGTAAAAACAAATTACAATGTCTTTAAACCTTCACAATATTAATGCCTTAACTATAAATAAGAACTTTTTATTTTTTTTAGAATATAAAAAAAATTTCCACACAAATCTAGAACCTTAGATGATTGTACTATATTAAACTTTCATTGTTAACTGTACAACCTAGTAGACTTATTGCGATGTGGGAATCTCTTCTAACCAACCAGAAAGATGTTGAAGAGACCTTAAGTAAAAACTGGACTGGAATATTTTTTTTTAATCTGGGTTCCAGCAGGATTTACACCCGCAACCTCCGGGCTGGGAGACAAGCGTCTTACCAACCAAGCCACGGAGGTCGTAATGTTCATTTTCACCGTTTCAAATAGAACAAGAAATCGTCATGGTCAAAATGGGCAGCATCAGTACCAGTACACAACATCCCTTATATCTGATAAAATAACTCTTTTTGATAATTTTCACATTAACTTCAATTAAGTGTGAAGAGCAAATAACAAAAAAGTTATTTTCAAAATATTTCTATAGAGATACTATTTAGAACTTTCTGAAAAAACCATTTCGCTTTATTGTGAAGGGAATTCTTCTGTATGCGGTCCTCACATGCAATGTATTCTCCCCACTAAGATTAGAGCATCCGTTGTCTATCTGTGGAGCACATACTCGTAGATGTCTCTAGAAAACGCAAACAGTGGGCAGGTGTCAACAGTGTAGGATATGGCATTAATGTCCAGAACTCACAGAAAGGTGACTTTGTAAGTATTTACGTGTGCATATCATTATGTAGTGCGGTCCACCCCACATCTGATAATATTTAAAGTGCACCATTCCTTACGAGGAAGGGAAAACGCAGAAAACTTTACCTACGGGTAACCTTCACGATGCCTGTTATTATGTCACACTATGTACGTCACTAAATCACCATTTACCGGCATTTTTGAAGGAAATAAGATATTGTGACGTAAAATTTATGTAAACAAAATGATCGATGTACTTTAGCTTTTCAATAATTGCAGGTGACCCACTGAAAATTTTTTAAACATTTATTAGGTCATGAAATGCAATTAAAAATGTTCTTGGAATTACTTCAACTACTAAATAGTGGTACAGTTTTAGTACTTTTAGTTTTTGTTAAAAAAAATCTTTTTTCTTAGTAATAACACAATTTGAAACGCTTTTCCAGCACTGAGATATCCTTCACCGCATCTAAATCGACCCTTTGAAAATGCTTCCTTAGCAAATTCACAACAAAATCCAATTACCCGACTTCATTGTTACACTCTTGTTAAGTAATAACTCACGAATATTGAGTTTAATTATAACCTTTTATCACTCGCTTCTTTCACCGTACTTTCGATCAAATATTAGTTTTCGCGTCATAAAATAAGTCAAAATTTTATATGGGTAGAATAAATTTAGAGTTGATATTCAAAATGAACGTTTTTTGTTTCAAATTTATATATTTTTTCAAATCGAGGAATGCTTTATTTTTTTAAAGTGTTTATGTTAGAATAAAAATGTAATTATTTTTTTTCATTTATTTATTTCATAGAGTAATCTACAATACCAACATTTATCGATCTTATCATACATTTAAACTACGCAAAAACTTAATTTTAAATTCCTGCATGTCATTTTATTGAAGTGAAACTTCTATTGACGCGGTAGTATTATATTATTAGTTTATTATTATAAAATTATTATTTATTATTATTAAATATTACATAAATTAATAAATTATTATGAATTATTTTAACATTAATAATTATGTATTATTAATAATAATTAATATTATTTTAATATTATGAAGTGTATTATTTTATAATTTAAATTATTATTTATTGTTAAAATTATTATTATTTATTATTAAAAATTAAAAAATAATATTTTCTGTTATATATTATTTTCATATTATATTGAACATTTATTAATTTTATTTTATACTAAATTATTTTATTTTATTGAATATTTATTTAATACGTAATTTATATTTCACATCTAATAATAATAATATGTATATATGTTACAATATTATAATATTAATAATTATATTATAATTAATTATAATACATTATAATTAATTATAATTTAAAATACAGTTTAATAATATTATTTATAATATATGATAAGAAATAAAATTAAAATTATTTAAAAATAATTTATTTAATAATTATATTAATAATAACATAAAAATATTAATATATTTAATATTATATTAAAAAATATATATTTAATATTATTAAGTGTACATTTTATATTATTACTTATTATTCAAATTATTATTATTTGTTATTAAAAAAAATTTTTTAACTTAATTTAGATAAATTTTCTTGAATTAAATTCCACATAACCATTTTTTATTAAATTAAGAGAGATTTTCTTGAATTAAATTCCACATAACCATTTCCTAATCCTAAAAAAAATCGTTTACCATTGGAAAAAAAGCAATACATAAAATCAACTTTTCCTAGGAGCTAAGAAGTTTCACTTCTACTGCGCGAGAGTCTCACTTCTACCGCAGTCAGTGGAGGTGTTTTTAATAATTCTATTCGAAAATATGGTACCAAAAATAAATTTTATTGTCAATGGTTGTGTGCATTAATTTATTGTTGGGAAAATTAGATAGAAGTGTATTAACTGGATCAGTTTATTCATACCACCTTCAATCATGCTGTTATGGGGGATGAAATATGTGTTAAGTCCCCAAGATTGAAACCTTCTTTATTCAATGAGAGCGTCGCCCCTTAGCCATGAAGGCCTTGGCCAAAGAGATTCCTCTGGAGGAAGATAAATAATAGTGACGACAGAATTGAGGTATGTAGAAGACGAAATATGTAGAAGACGAAAGTTATATGTAGTAGACGAAAAATAACTCACAGCGAGATAATGTTTACTTTAATACACTTATAAAGTGGCTTTAGTCTTGGATTTCAAACAGCTCAGTATTTTTTGCAGAAAACTTATAATGAAGCAAAATTACCATTTGACACCACTAGATCAAAGTAGTGCATTGGTCCGAAGATCTATCGATGTAAAACTGAATAAATATGTCGTTGGAGAAAATTATTTCATTATTTTTGCAGTATCACAAATGTAACCTACGGATTGATCCAGATGGCTACCAAATATACCAAAAAGGACAGAGACAATGTCAAGTCAAAAAGTGTGCCATTAAAGCTTTCATGACAACAAAGAAATTAGTTGAAAAAGTATATTGATTATTTGGGGATTTGATATTTTTCTTGTAAATAGATATAATTTGGATACACAAGTACGCAGATAACCTGCAGACAGGAATAGTCAAGCATGCCTAAATGAAACATGGTTAGCTAAAGTCATGGAAATAAATTATTTTCCTAATTCATTATGTTCTTGTAGGAACTACGGTCGTCCCTGAATATTGTCAACACGCACGGTCAACGACCGACGAAACGACCTTCGGATATGTCCAAAGGTCGCATACCAAAACATTGATATTGTTTACCCACGAATACTATTTACGATACATTCCACAGTAGAAAGAGAACGCATTACGCTGTCTCGCCGTTTTCGCCAACAAATTATCTACCCACAATATTATTCGCGACCTTTGCAATATTTCGATCGACCATCTCTGTACGCACAGAGGGAGATAAAAATATATTGCGGGCGCACTCGCGCGCCCATTTTGAAATGTATTAATACCTACTTACCGATAAATAAAGCATCATTTAATCATTAATCACTGTTTACTATTCATTAATTATTCACTCTCACTTTCCGCATTGCTAATCGACGTATTTTATTTAAATACCAAACAATCAAAATCATCAGCGCGTCCCCCAAGGACATCCGCTAAATTCTTAAAAAATCAGTCTTGTTCATTGGACTTGATCTTACAAGCAAATTTATCTTAATTCAGAATGAACGATACGCCTCAATTTTTCACGGTAAGAAGCATTACTTCTACACTCTTGGAGTGAATTGTTCGTTGAACTCCTTACCAGGTTTGCCCATCACGTTGATTATCTATCCCGTGATCGGGGTTCTCCTACTTTCTCTTGGATCACCAGCATCTCCATTGCATCTTCTTGTCTGATAATATAACCGATGTAATGGAGGATTCACAGTAGTTTAATTAAAGACAATTATTGTTTGATTTATAGTTCCCTCAGAATTAATAAATTGGCCCAAGGTGCTATATAAAATACACGCAACATATATCATAACAGCATATACCATATGTAAGGCGTATGTATATCTTCTTGCATTTTTTTCTTAATGTTCATGTGTTGGCACCACAATGAGTCGGTCGGGTGGTTATAGCGCAATACATTGGTCCTAGGGCCTGGACCGACACAGCTTCTCCCACCATGCTCCTCATACCTCCACGCGGTGACCGACGGGCAACGGACTTGAGGGTGAAGTTGATGGTAACCAATCCGTCGGGGGATCCCAAAAGTACGGCTAAAGTGAGAAGCAGTGAGCGTCTGTTTCGCATGTTAGCGGTGGCTCACAAATGGTGGGTGTGGCAACTCGACATATTCGGGTACTAGTCACATACACCATCGCTAATGGATATCCAGGCTCATTAGATAATCCGATAATGGGCCATTACATGACCAATGACAGCGGATACAGCCCTAGTTAGCTGGGCCACTCTGGTTCCACGTCCGATGACATTCGGTGGATAAAAAAAACCCAGTCAAACAAACCGAAGCTTTATGGAAAAACACGCGCAAAGATGCACTACCCTGTCTGGCAACGAGGGTGATTCTCCCCTCGGTGATCCAGAGACTGACATCATGTCAGAGCCAGCTTGCAGGATTCCAGGGGCAAGCAAAGTAAAGCAGAGGAAACAAATTCGTCCGCATACAACCTGAGGACGAGGAGAGCTGACCCCAACAGTCTTCGCAGATAATGAGTTGGGATGGAGCCAGGGAGAGAGAGTTCATGTATTGGCACCATACAGAAGGATGAACCAGAAATATCGTTCTTCCGAGTTTCACTTTGGTACACCTGATAATGTTCTTATCTTTACTTATGTTGTTCAGTTTATCCATAGTTTGCCTTATGATGGTTCAGTATCATTGATTGCATACAAAATGTACATTGAGCTGAATTAGTAATAAAAGTTAGTTGTTTCAATTTAAAAATAAATACTTATTGCTTTATTTTTGTTTCTTTTAATTATATACTCGTATGATTCCCTTTCAGCTTAGTTTGATATGTACGAGTAGGTTAGCTTTATAAATAATTTCGAATGTAAGAGCGCACTTAAAAAAAATTCTGTTGTGTTCATAAAAAAAACACGGGAGCATGTGTGAAAACATAGCAACTAAAACAAAACATTTTATGCCACAATTCATTCATCCTTTCATATTTTCTTATTTGACTATAGCAAATTAGTAAAAAAGGGCTTTTAACTGTTGAATGGCGAACACGGAAATGCATTAGTGAGATCATTATTCATCCTTAACGCGATGGGCTTCTTGGAAAAACTTTCAGATTCCTTCCACTTCAAATTACTGAAACGATGTTTTGCTCGAAAATTTTCTTCGAATATTTCGGAAATATAAAACGAAGATATAATATGCAAAAAGTACAAAGAAGCCACAAAATGCTCTGATTTATAAGGAAACTTTTGAAGTATGTCAAATATATTTATTCAAAGCGTAAAAAAATAAATTAAAATACTTAATTTTTTTTTTGGTATGTTGTGATATTTCCTCAATAAGCCCTTATTCTTTCTTCTTCTTTTTTTTCCTGGCACTGTCCCAACTCATTGCCTAGATAGGCTCATGGGGTCGACTCTTCTCGTTCTCAGGCTGTATATTCTTCGGTTCTGAGTATCGCTTTCATCTAGGCCGTTTCTCTGTAGGATTTTGGAGCATTGAGTCATCCAGGAGTTTTTAGCGGATGTCCTTGAAAGACGCGATGATGATTTTGATTGTTTGGTATTTAAATAAAATACGTCAATTAGCAATGCGGAAAGAGAGAGTGAATGAATCAATGAATAATAATTAATAATTAATGATGCTTTATTTATCGGTAAGTGGGTATTTATACATTTCAGAATGGGCGCGGGAGTGCGCCCGCAATATATTTTTATCTCGCTTCTGTGCGTGCAGAAATGGTCGATTGAAATATTGCAGACATCGCAAATAATATTGTGGGTAGACAATTTGTTGGCGAAAACGGCGAGACAGCGTGATGCGTTTTCTTTCTACTGTGGAATGTATCGTAAATAGTATTTGTGGGTAAACAATTTCAATGTTTTGGTATGCCACCTTTGGACATATCCAAAGGTCGTTTCGTTGGTCGTTGACCGTGTGTGTTGACAATATTCAGCGACGACCGTAGTTCCTACAAGTTCTTTGATTTTCCTCTGAACGGCTGTCGAGGACGATCCACTGGCATTGCCTGAATTACTGTATGGTCTGGTGGTCTGGCGATCGCTCTTCCAGCTTACTGTTTATATTAGTGACCCCCAGGCTACCACGAATGCGTGAGCTCTTAATTCTATATTTTAGTGATACTCCTGCCGACCACCTAAGCATTCACATTTCTGCTGTTTCAAGTTGCCTAGAGTAGGAACTGTACATAGTCCAGAATTCTGAACCTTACATAATCACGGGTCTAAATAAGCCTTTTCTCAATAAGCCCTCTCATAAAGAATTTTAGATAGCTACGTTACTCGTTATTTTGAAATTAATTTGTTTTGATAAACATCATGACGTCCCATAACTGTTTTATTTTTTGACAGTATTTCAAGTGATTTTATCTTTATGCAATAAATAAGGCATCATTTTTTTTAACCTGGTGAGTTTGTTGCCATGTGGCAATCTCTTCCAACCAACCAGAAATATGTTTTTATAGGCCCTAAGTGTTATCCAGACTGGAATGCTATTAAAAAAATCTGGGTTCCAGCGGAGATCGAACCCGCAACCTCCAGATCGGCAGACAAGTGTCTTACCACCAGGCCACGGAGGTCGTGCTGTCTACAGCTTTAACCCATCCGGTTGCATTAAAACTCCTTGCCTTCATGAATTAGGGTTTGATATGTCAAGACTGTATGCCGATAAGTACAGTTAGGGTAGTGCATGTTTTGTGCAAAATTTTACAAATAACGCAACACAGGCACATAACGTCATATTATATTTGCCGGATGGGATAATTTTTTTTCAATAGGAGCATTTTTGTACATATATAATTAATTTGGTGGCTTGGCTGCCCTTTGACACACTTTTCCAACTAACCAAAAAAAAATAGTTCGTGCTAATTTTCGAGTGAAAGGTGTGTTTTCGGTTACTTGTAAATAGTTAAAGATAGAATACATAAATATAAAAGGCTAAAAGTAATAAATATTATCGTAGAATAATTTATACAGTACAGTCTGGCTGGAAATTTCTTTTAACATATCAGAAAGTTTATTATTTAATGAAAACAAAAGCTTGATTTTTCTTCTATAATGAAAACAAAAGCTGGATTTTTCTTCTATAATGACAACAATAGCTTGATGTTTCTTCTATAATGAAAACAAAAGCTTGATTTTTCTTCTATAATGAAAACAAAAGCTTGATTTTTCTTCTATAATGAAAACAATAGCTTGATATTTCTTCTATAATGAAAACAAAAGCTTGATTTTTCTTCTATAACTAATTTGTATTCTCCCACAAAATGAATACTCATTTCGAATTGATCAACCTTTTTTGGACGAAATAAAATAAATAAAAGAAATTAAAATATATTTTTTATAACCTTAAAAAAGTATTATAACCTTAAAAATGTCTCTTTGAATAAACTTAAAGAACCATAAAAGTATTTAAGAGGACTCAAGTAAGAATTATTAAAAAAAAAACTAGGTTCCAATTAGAATTGAACCCTAAATACCGTTTGAAACATACATCTTTCCAACTACGCTACAAAAATTATATTTTCTTTCATTTCCCGTGAGTGTCTTTTGGGTTCGATTTTCTTAGGTTCTCTTTGTGTGTTAGGAAATAACACTCTAACTTTTTAACCAGAGATTGACACAAGTCTGCGAAACTCTTCTTCAGTTAGTTCGAAGAGACTTCATGCTGGTAATTTGGCAAATTTTTAGCTTTTTTACATTTTTTGGTTATTTATTACTACCAAATAATGTGAATTGGAAGTGGTTACTGACATTATTTACTTAACATTTCCTTCCCTGTGTTGGGTATCTTCTACACGTTGCTTCTAATAACCATGAATATCTCTATAAATATAATAAAGACAAGGTTAAGATTTTAGGTATTCCTCCATAATATTTTTACGCATTGATTTAAAAAATAATATTAATAATAATCAGAATTTATCGACTACATCGTAAGTATTTCGTGAATATCGGAAACAAATTTGCATTTAAACGCTGTGAGTGCCTCGATCTTGGGTCTTGACGATAGGTGAAAAGTATGCGGGAAGCGTGACACTATATTCGCATCTCACTTTTGCATACGTCACTGAATAGCGAGGAGCTCAATTGTCTCAACCTCGCAAGTGTAAGCCACGCCCGATTTAGCCACCAAACCTGCCGTGCCGCAGTAGCTGTTGAGCTGGCAACGAGACTAGATCTACGCCCGTTCCGTGAGCGTTGCCAGATGGTTTTTTAATGTTTTCAGCAAATAAATCTCAATTTTTATAATTTTTAACTTCAATTATAATTAATTAAGCGGTTTATCTATGAATGTTCTTATTTTTCCGATTTTAAATCGCAAATTTTTTATTGCGTACTCACTACCCAATACTGGAGCACGCGTATTATTTTTATCACCGTAAGGGAAGGGTTAAGCTCTTATATTATTACCAATAATGGAGGATGCGAGGCTGAGGTGAAAGTAAAAACTGGAATGACCAAAAATGCGATATCAAAGCTGGAAAAAAATATGTAAGAGCACAACTATCACCATCACGAAGAAAATGCGTCTGGTTAAGTCTCTCGTCTTCATTATATTCATACATAACGCTGATACTTGGATTCTGAGTGTAAGCGAGATACGTAAAATAAATGCACTTGAATTGTGGTGCTGCAGAACGATGTTACGAATTCCATGGACTGCAAGGCAAACTAATGTCTATTTTCAAAGAAAGGAGAATCATTGATAGATTGTTGACAATGTGCCTTCGACGAGTTCTCCGATTCTTTGGGCGCATTGGTCGTGGCCAAGGAGACAGTTTGGGGAGGTTTGTGGTTACTGGAGGCGTGGAAGGACGACGTACAAGAGGAAGAATCCCAATGCGTTGAACTGGCCAAGTGAGAGATTCAACAGGACTACCCTTAACAGTTACCTTTCCAGCCGCGAAGCGTAGGGATGGATGGCGAGGAGTCGTTGGAAGTTCAGTCATGAGCTACACGATAGATTGATGAGGGTTATTTATCGTTGTTTTAAGGAAGAGCTATAAACTGGAAATAAAAGATAGAGCATTATGATTCGTACATAAATAAAATTTACAAAGGCAATTTATATAACATAAAGCAATTTGCACAATTTTAAATGTTTATGTTTATTTTTAAAAATCTTTTATTTTTCCACAGTTTAATATTTTAAAATTAACTTTTTAATTAACCTGTCATTTTATCAGAACAGCGATTTATAAAACATGCCGTTATCCTTTTTTGTATCCGCTCTCTGCACACCCACTTTATTCAAGTACTAGGGAAACAGTAAACATCGGATTATTTATGGTCATTAATCTAACAATAATTATAGAACGATTTTCTCAGATATGTTTGAAGATTTTCACAGATTTTCACCACTAGTTAACAATATTTTCCGGAGCTGGTGCCATTTTAAGTTGGTTTAAATTAGGGCCGACTTTTTGAAAATGTTACTGTCATCATCTTCAAGGCGATGCCAAAAAATATTACCGAATATCAATGTTTTTTTTTGCATCACCCTTTCGTCCATTATTTAAGCCCACTCATCACTTATTTCTATTATTTATAAGTTTGAAACAAACAGCAATAGATCGAGCCAAATGTCATAAAACTGTTGCTTGTTAATAAAGACCCAATAGAAAAAGAAGACATAAAACGTACCAAAGCTCTGTGCTCTGTATAGAACATGATAATTTTCTTCTTTGTCGTGACCTCAATGCTGAGGAACTTTACCTACAAATTATTGAGCATATTCAAGCAGTTTTTTTGAAGAAGTAGGGAGGTGGCTTCCTTGTTGAGTGTCTTCCGCACCGCAGTAAATGCTTTAGGGATTGTATACATGTTTTCTATATTATAAACTCTGCTACCATTACACAGTATCAGTATAGTACAAGATCCCAGATAAAGTATGTTCTTGTGGATGTTAAGTAAGAACAGGAGTGTTATTGAAATATTTTGAGTTGTATTTATGTGGATAGAAATTGGAGGAATTAGGAGAGAGGAGAATAAAAATACAGACGTAAAAGTGATCAGTATCTCAGCCCTTCAAACAAGTTTTGATTGCGGGTCTACCTAGTTATCGAAGTATGGCTGTTGATCATGTACTGACAGTTTCTCGGAGCTGGAATGAAGAGTTCAAGCCTGACCAGAGGCTGAATATTCTTCAGACAACCGCAGACTGGTCAGTACATTTTCATAACGTTCTATCGATAACATGTCGATACACCTTTTGAACAGAATATGCCTATTATAAATTGGCTAAGCCATCTTCGTTGACACCAACGACAAGTATTCAAATCCTCCACATTACACTGTGCTTTCTACCTTCTACTACAATATCCAGAGATGTGGAATCATAAGCAATCAAAAAAGATTGATACAAAAACATTATTGTTATAAATTAATAAATGTTTGGTCTGTCTGGAGTGATGAAGTGTGAGGAGTTTGATTTCGCGTGATGTATACATATGTAATTGAGTTTCACTGTTTGTCAGGTTGATGATAATGTGCAAAGGGGTTTTATATAATTAAAAATCGGAGAGAAGTATTGATTTATTTTTTCATGCTATGTTATATGTCCTCAGTGAGATACAGGCAAAAGCCTGGTTTACTGGGGACGACAAATGAAAGGCAACAAACCCAGACCCATTAAAATTGAGTGTCCGAATTAAATTACCTGTTGTTTTTTTTTGCAAATTACGTATATTTCTTGTCATGTGTAAAATAAATAAAAAATAAAATAAATAAAAATAATGTGTCATATTGTGTTATACGTCTTTTGCGACTGGTATAGATATTCTCGAAGCAACTTTCAGCAACCTCCAGTTAGGGGTAAGTCTGAAAAAAATCCGATGACTTCTAATAAACAATACATTTCCACACTTTTTGATTGTGTTTTTTTTTTATTATGGTGTGTTAATATTAAGTACGGGTAATTTTCAAAAGGCGCTATTTCTCTCGACACGATGTTGTTACAAAATGATTAATTACATTTTTTTTATATCGCAATTTATCAAAATCAAATACCTTTCAAGGCGCAAAGTCATTTATAAAATAAACTCAATCGAATCGATACCACTCCTGTGTGGAAATGAAAAATCACCGTCGGTTGTAATTTTGGAGATGGGGTTTATTGATTTTGAACGGAAACTTTGTAAAATAAACGTGACTGTATTAAATTTTCAGAGATTTTTATTGGTATATTAATTTTTGAGAGACATGGGGTGGCCAAGCGTCCGAGCTAACGAGGAAAACATCCCTTTTTATGGGTCTTCGGGCATTCTCGCTGTACTTGGAAATTAGTTTAACATTTAATATACCTATAAATAAATAATCAAAGAAATAAGGGGAGAAATTATCTCTTCTACATTGTCACCTTATAGATAAGGTTTATTTTAAGTTTAAAATACATTATAGAATAAATACAATATTTTTTTTAAAGAATAAATATGACCGAAGTTATAGGAATCTTTATACCCTCAAACACTAGGCGGAAAAAGTGTCTATGTTGTTCGAGGGGAGTAGCACAGCGCGGAGTTCGAACCGACGATCTTCCGCATGGAAGTCCAGTGCGTTACCGCGTGGCCATGCACGTCTAAATATTTTTTTAAATTGCGTACAATTTTTTCAGCAAAAGCCCCTCGCTACCAAAATTTAATCAAACACTTTAAATAATGTAACAAAATTGAAGTTAAAAATTTTACATAAATATTATTTAAATGTGCGAAACTCACATAATTCGAATGCTTAGAATAGTCATATAGCGTCGAAGGTTACAACAGGTTATACATTTTTTTTAAACTAAATACTGTTTTTTATCTCGATTGCCATTCCAATCTTGATTTTTTTAAAGAATTCCAGTCTGGTTTTCACTCAAGACTTCTTGTTAACATATATTGGTTGATTGGAAGAGATTGTCATATGGTTAAAAGCTCGCCACGTTGTATTGAATACAACAAATATATTATTCCAAATATATTTTTCTCAAGCTATGCAGATACGGGGAAGTACCCAATTAAATGGCCGCAGCCACCATCTTGATTTCCTTAGACTATTTTTTTTTCTCAATATATTGAATTTGTCGGTAACCGTGAGTTTGAATTCCTAGTTAAAACGTTTTTGAAGAGAATCAAGTTTATAAACAATGCTTTTTTTTTAATTTATTTATTTCATCTGGCATGTTTATTGCCATGTGGCAATCTCTTCCAACCAACCAGAAAGATGTTTTAATGTGCCCTAAGTGAAAACCAGACTGGAATTCCATTTAAAAAAATCTGGATTCCAGCGGGGATCGAACCCGCAACCTCCGGATCGGCAGACAAGCGTCTTACCACCAGGCCATAGAGGTCGTCGTTGCTTCATATGTTAATTGTTATTGAATTAATATAAAGAGAAAATATACAATAGTATTGTCAAAGTTTATAAAAGCACGTTAGAGACTAATCATGATTTATGGAAAAGAGTCTAGAACAGATACAACGAAAACGAAAATAATTAATTAAATAAAACATAAAATACAAAAGGAAAAAAATAGGTAAAATAAAAAAACTTATTTTATATTTTGTGTTCACCACAGGTTTAATTTAGGTTCACAACTAGTTTCGAAGACCACCGTCTTACAATAGAGACACGGAAAGTAAACTTACTCAATTCGCAGTTTACAAATTACAATGTAATGATTGTTCATATTTTTATATTGGCAAGACGAAAAGAAATTTTGAAAAACGAGTTAAGGAACATTTAAGATGCCTGAACAACAATAATTTTTCAGAGTTCGCTAAACACCTAATTGAAAACAACCATTCGTTCGATATTAATCGTGGTTCGAGGAGTCTACATATAAACCGAGGAGGGTTGCATTTAGACAATTTGGAAATTCTCGAGATTATTCTGTCCTGTATTGTCACTTCATGTATTATTTTCATTAAACGCATTTCTAGAGCTATTCGATGCATTTTAGTATTTTTCCACGTATGATATATGTGTTACTGCAAAGTTGGTACGATAATTGTGTTGTAGACTATCGTCTTAACTGATTTTGATATTATCCAAATAGAGTACCCGGCGGTAAGTAATACACATCGGTCTCAAGAGACTGTCGGCCATAATCGGCAAACGTCGGCTTTGTAGAGCGTCGTTTCTGTCCCTAGAACGTTTAATAACGACTGACAAATCACGATGGAACACGTGTATGAATGACAAAGACGACGCTCTACTATACAAAGCCGAAGTTAACCGATTATGGCCGAGTCTCTTTCTTAAGCCCGATGTGTATTACTTACCGCCGGGTACTATATATACTTGTATGTTTTACTGTATGTATGTTTTACTGCCCAACTGATTTTCTTCCCTGTCGCTACACGCCGTTCAATATTCCTAAATAATATAACGAATGTATGTATGCGCACACAATCAAAATATGAGAAATATATATATATATATTTTTTTTCATATTTGTCATCTTATAAAATAAGCAAATGATTGTGCATTTTTCGGTGGTCCTTTGTGAGACATATTTGATTTTCTTAAAGGCGTATCTTTACCGCGTACAATGAACGATTTGTTTCTTCTTTCTTCAAGGAACTTTTCCACTTACCATATACGCGTAGATAAATTGTTATTTTTTTTCACATCAATTGTAATTTTAATTTATCTAGAATTGTCATTTTTTGTAAATTAGTTTTTTTATATTGGTTCATATAATTGCATAATGAGAATCTTTAAGTCGTCTGAAAACCAATTGGTGCTCAAAACGTTTAATTCATTGATCCGTAGCAAAGTAGAAAGCAATGCTTGCATTTGAAGCCCGGTGGGGGCGCAGAACTCACTCATGGTGGAGAAAGTACAAAAAAAATATCTACGATATCTCTATATGAGAGTGTTTGGTGTCTATCCATGGCTTTATCCTACTCAGTGTCTGCTAGACATGCTCGGGTATAACTCAATGAGCGTAAGAAGAGATCTGCATCTCCTGGTATACGTTGTCAAACTCGTTCGAGGAGTTGTGAGCTGTCCAGCATTACTACAAAGATTAGCGTTAAATGTTCCCAACAATTACACTAGACTGCGCCGGCAAGAACTGTTCTCAATAACATACGCGAGAACGGGTCTTCCAGCCTCTATGCCAATCGGAAGGGCCTTAACTCTTTTGAACGGGACTGCTTTGGATATTGACATATTTCATATCACATTACCAAAAGCAAAAGTAAATTTTCTTTTAACATTGAGCGCGTTAGAAAGTACTCTTCAACGTACTTAATTGACTGTGAATATAATATATGTGTGGCGACCGTATGCGCGGTCACTGAACCCACGAGGCGATCTTTGCTCGCCCGGTCATCAAACTTGCATGCTTCACAAGCGAGACAATCAATGGACAAAGTCCACGCGTCGGTCATTCAACTCGCTACCAACCGAGAGCGCATTCCATGAGGAAAGGAGAAAGCAACACACCTTTCGCGCTGTTTCCCAAAACAAAAAGGATACCTACACGCGACAACAAACGTATTGTGAGCGTGGAGACGGGACGGCGATATATCGCGTGCGCATTCCCGCACAAATTCAATAAACATTATAAATACCGACGTTTGTCAATAAAATTCCTCTTTACACATTCCGATTTCGACAAGTTTTTATTTATCAACAATCGTCCTCATCATCTCTCATTTAAGGAATATACGTTCCTAAATATGTATCATATGTTTGTGTGTACATATGTATGCATATACATTATTTTATATAATTTTTTATTTTATTCTATATAATTTTTCTTTATTTTTAATAAGTCTTGCATTTTTCAAAGTAATTGGGCTAAGCCTGTTTTCAAAAAATAAATAAATAATGCTTGCTTTAATTTGGTGACACAAATCTTTCAAGTTTGGGTGTATTGCCTATTTAAAAAAAAATAACATGTCTTGTGGCACCGGGATATAGTTTTTTTTTTCAAACTGCCTCTTTAATACTCTCGTATACAATCGTTACTCGCTTCCGAAGAATCAATATTTAATCCCTTTATAGTTAGAAGATAAGTTGGAAACTTCTCATAACATTGACTGTCTGAAGTAGCTATTATAAAAGCTGATGGCCTATAAAGGCAGTCAGTTTGCCTTCCAGGAATCCACACTTATACTGAACCACTCATGAGTATATCAAAAGCATTTTAAAGTTTGGTAAAAGCATGGAATTAATCGGATCATGTTGAAAATACAAGGGATAATTATTATTTGATCTACTTTATAATTAGTTATCTTAACATTTAGTAATCCTACATGTTCTATAAAGGATCTGAGAGAAATTGAAACAATGATTCAATTAAGGGTTTAAGCCAAAATTAATGATTCATTAAAAAAACTAAGGTTTATTCAAAATTTTATTTGTATACGGTTTAGGTATGCTATTTTCATTGTGAAATAACTTAACATACGTTTATTTTATTTATTTAATTAACGACACAACAGTGTCTTTATATACAAATGAACATGTGACAGGTTATACAAGTACTTAAAATTATTGACAAAAAATACAAAACTTTATCTTAAACTAACATGAAGATACAAAAAGCAGTAGTAATAATAAATTACAGTCATCATTTTAAAATTATTTAATAATTATATGTATATTTTAGTTCAATATATGTATGTGTACCACAAAATATTACCAAACTTCACCAAGCAGACTTACGTAATTGTCGAAGACTTATTTTATAAAGGTAAATAACTCAGATTTGTTTTTAGTGGAATAACGCTTACATTGAACAAAAATTGGATTTTTTAAGAATTTTATGGATAGATCTTGAGATGTAGAAAACACATGGGCTTACTTGTAGAACGAGATGTAAGCCGCTTTGCGGAATCGAAACCTTCCACGTGTTGATGCAGGGTTACTCAACTCCAGAGGCAAAGTATTGTCCTTAATGTTTCGTTTATACTAGGTTATTATATTAATAAAGAAGAGCATAAAGTTAGTAGCTATGTTATTTCTAAATATTATACATGTAACACTGTAATCGGATTGTACAGTTCAGTACGACCCCATCACCATCCACGCTGTTATGGGTGACAAAATAAGTACCCATCCAGCGCGATCTACGCAAAAGATCGAAATCTTCTTTATTTCTTTATGAACCCGACGTCACGTTGTGTCGAAGAAGAAAGTGCCCATAGAGACTCATCCGGTGGCGACACACCTTTAGTGTGAAAAGTGGATTGTAAAGTGAATATAAACTTTTATTAATACGCTTAAGTTCATGCAAACCATCACACCATTTTCCTGTCGGGGTAGGCAAAGAGGACAGATCATCAGACTTTCCTATCTCGGTTATTCTACAATTGATTCATTCAGAATATAATTTATTTGATTCAAACATCCTTTTTTATCATCGTCTCATACGCCTTCCACTCACATTTACACTGTATCACATATCGGTTTTTATTATCTTTCTTCATTCAGTCGTTTCACATGTCCAAACCATCTCAGTGTGTTTTCCTTCATCTTACTCAATACACCAGACTTAAGTTCACGTTTATTCCTCTATCCCTTCATTCTATATTCTGTCATTCATTATCACT